>LQNS02000138.1:16876048-16886901 GCA_001587735.2 Parhyale hawaiensis
TATCCACAATACGGTGAGCCCTGGGCATTTCCAGTGAATTCTTTTGACTGAACTATATTTTTCTTAGTGCAGCTTAACGGTTAATCAATTCCAAGCTGATATTCACTCCTTATCTTGCAGGGGGGATATTTTACTATCGCAAAACTCATGGTAATACAGCTTACGTTTCACTAATGGAAGATCAGGCCTGCAGGGATGAGACCTGTAATACAGCAAAACCTATACTGGGAACCAGAACCATAAAAAGCTAAATCACAAAATTTTTGCCGTCATTTTTGACGGCTGGGCCCTCTAGTATTATTATACTTAGGAGTATGAAATGGATCTCATTTGAAAGAGCAGATTCTAAAGTTTTATTCACCGCTAATGGGTGTGACACCAGGTAACACCCTCGGCTGATTGCAACACACTTCAGACGGCGTTCTACCGTCGATTGCATGTAATGCGACACCGACAATATATAGGCTATATCGTCACTTGAACTGGTGTAGCTTGCTCAGCAGTTTCTGCGAAGTGATTGAATGTGCATGCCCCAACTTTTCAAACACGTTTGACTAGATGATTGTCAAGGATATATGGCGGTTATTACTTAAATTTGGCAGAGCAGTAATTTTGGAAATGGGTGTAGTATTTGCAGTACGCCAAACCATGAGAAAAACTCCAAATGCTAGCAAGTTTCTTGTAAATTTGAGTGCGCCGACTGGATCCACCATGTGGATAGAGGTCTATCAAGAGCGCTCGTCCAGTGCTGGATCGGAACGCGAACTAGGTCTGGCAGAGCCAATTGGCTGACGTGTATGCGGCAACGACAGCACATTTTCCACTCTGCTTAATGCTTACCTACCACTGAAGTGAACCGCCAGAAGCTCCGCCTTAACCATGGGGTCAACAAAGTATTACCACCACCGAGGTACTCAAGTGGCAGCATATCAGTTAAACAATCTCCATCATTTTCAGATTTAATGATGGCGGCCGGCACTCCAGATTTCCTTTGCTTATTTAATATTCAGAGTAACTTTTCATTTGTAATTCGGGTCCTTGAACAGCAGAAACTGAAGTTCTTCATTCATTTGTCTATAAAAACTGTAGGTAGAATAAATGCTGCACATAGTAGATCATCCCATGAGTGTGCGGGATGAATAAATACGCAAATATTTGTAGTAACCAGTGTAAAGTGAAACGGGACAAATCTTTCATTATCTTCGCGTGTAACCAATGAACAGTTGAATAATTCGTACCGCTGGGAATTTTTTATAGGATTGTCTTGAGCAAATGACTGTAAATAGAAAAAAAAAACGGTCTAATATTACAGACTAGGTTCAGCAAATCTTCTGTTAATAGTGAGCATCGAAAAAAATTTTTCGCAAATGACGATAAAGAAGAAGAACTGGTCTAATTTTACAGACGATATTCAGTAAAAATTCTCTAGTAGTAAGCCTCAACAATAACTACGGTACGTTTTACATTCGTTCACAAAATCGCACAAGTTTGAAAGACGGTATCTTTATGACATTCCTGTCCCAGGAAGTTGGGCCCTACAGCAAGTAAACTATCGTCGGGCGATGTTCACAGAATAAATGTAACATTTATTTCTTGAGGAGGTCGGGGTTCAGAGCTGCTGGCGCGTTGTCTCCGCAAGTGCCTAACTTGCATTACGACTTTTACCGTTGCGCTTTTTATCCCGACTGTGTGCGCGGAAATGATCTGCAGCTCGCAAAATTGAATATTCTCTGTGCCTGGCTGGCTTCATGACCTCACAGGATCCCGAGTGATAATCTAATCCATCTCGCTCCGTAATTATTTTCTAGCAATTGGGCTGGTCTTGATCAAGGATGCAAATCAGAGAATTTCCTTCAGCGTGTTTGGATGAATGTCGGACTCTCGGTTCTCCCGGAACTGCTTAGTTCCCAATGCCGTTCAAATAGGTTTTGTTGCTATCTGTTGCTTATTAAACTGCGCCGTTCTGCAATTAGCGTTTTTGGGTCAACATATAACGTCAATTCAAAATCTATGATTACAGGATATGCGTTTTTTAGCTTTCAGAATACCGTACATATGTAATGTTTCCGTCTATAGTTGGCGCTGCATTCAAGCGGCACTACTTCTAAGGACGTTTTACTACCTGTAGCTATTTACTTTATCTGGCGCCCACCTGAGAGAGAGCGATGTGTGGATGGAAAGTCTTGCATATTCGTCCCTTTATACATCCTTTATCAATGCTCTTGCAAATACTGTTGCATCCCGTGTTATCATAGTATTAAAGAAGTTTAATTCCCGTCAGGAACGATGGAATTTGGTTAGTTACGTTGTCTCATCTTAAAAGGTGGAGGGAGAGTTGATCCTCCTAGAGGGATTCGATAATTTGCAGGTATACCTACCTCTCGTTTGATCGATCTTGAGACATCTTTCTGTCCCTACTATGTGCTGTCTCTTTTACTGACAACCGTTGTTCCGTTCTTCCTTTGCTTACTTGCTCTCTCTCCACGCGCGGTATTCATCCTTATTGTGTTAATCGGTTTATTTTGCTGTCAAACTACACATCTCTTCCTTTTATTCTCTAAACATTTTTATAGTCACTAGAGAGCTGTAAATTAACGTTTATACTAGTCGGCTTACTTTTTATTTGGTTAGCAGCCTGTGGTTTGGATATGCTACTGGGTCCGCACACTGTATTGCCATGAAGGGGCTGTAGTTCATGGTCGGGAGCTGGTCATAAGGGCGCTCCTTGTGTGGCGCCCATGGAGAGCACAACGCTGCTTTGTATGCTGCTCTCACTATACTTGAGGTTTGCCTATGCTGCTACTGCTGGACCTTGGTGCCTTGCTTGCGTAACTCATCTTGTCTTTGTGCGCTGCAGAGAACGAGATTGAATTGCTGTTGTTATGCCATTGTGCGCAGCCCAACCAGAATTGTTTGATAAGTGATAATGTATTAGTAAGATACTCTTTACTTGTCAGAACTGACCTCCCTGAAGGGGCATGAGATGAGCTGTTGGCTATTGGGTTCGATGTTTAGCTTTGCAGCTTTGTACTGATTTAGTTTGGCTGATCATGTGGATTGCTCTTGCCTCGCAAAACAAATTTTCCAGTGCTTGAATCAATGTCGGGAGGCCTGGGATCTTTGTCTATATATAATGTCCTCCTGCAAGGGAAACCCTCACCGCACGGAGGTACATATGCAGTACGTTGCTGTGCATGTGGTAACTTGGAATATCCAAAACCTGAGTTTCTGAATCGAGAAAAATTTGGTGGAAAGTGCAGTTTATGTGCGTTATGCGAGATAGTGCCTATCTCTTACAAAAATACTAATAATTTACTTGGAAACATGTTGCAGGGTGATCTTAAATTATTGCAAACCGAAGTTAATTGTTTTTATTGGTTGTAAATATTGTAATACAAGTCTGAAGAATGAATTATTTTAAAAAAGTAAGAGTCTAACACACATATAATAAGTACTACCTATGTGGGGATAAGTGTATTATATAGCGTGCGTTGATAGTATTCAGTTTTCACCCTGTTTTGTTAGTCCGGTTCTCCAGCATTTCACTGCATTATTTGGCTCTACATTTTCCTATATTGAGAGACCGTTGTAGTGAGTAGGGCGGTCCACACTGACACTCGTAATATGAAGGATGTCTCCTTTTTTGTGCCATTCACGCATTTCAAGTTGATGATTTCTGGAAGCTCCGTGTGTATACTGCCGTACTGAGCCAATCACTGTTCGCTCCACCAGGTTGGTTTCGCTGCGCCGTTTCCCACCATCAGCTGCGCTGTTTCATTTTTACCCACAGCTGTGGGGACCGCCGTGCCCTATTTGCCTCCCCCCCCCCTCCATGCCTCTCCAAAGACCGCGCGCTCTCCCTCCGCAGGCAGGCGGTGTGTGTGGGTGTGGTGGCGTATCGCTACGCCTCCGGGCCCCGTCATCTCCGCTCTTCATTGCCCCGCTCCGTGCTGCAGTGACAGCTTCTTTCTCCTGCATGTCCTACTCATCCTACTTACCGGCCCTAGCTTTTTCTTACCCTTCCCTCTCTTGCTGTTATATCCGTGTTGCACTGCCGGCGTCTTTTCCTTTATTCGCTATACATTTACTACTTACAGACTCGTGCGCTAACATTCGCTTTACATCTTATTAGATGTAGATCGATCACACTTACGCTCACCTTTTGAAAAAAAAATAAGCAACAGCAAAGCTAATATTGAAATTATTTATAAGTTAATGTTATGATTTTGTTATATATTTGGTTGACAACTAAGTTCTAGCGGACTTTTCAACATCTAGGAATGTTAAACTTTACAACATACTTGAATTTTGGCAGATTACAGATGTTCATCTCATTTAAGATGGTAAGTTTTTACTATAATCCTTCCCCTTCACTTAAAACTAGTAATTTTAAACCTTTTTTCTAATAATGAATTAGTGATGCGCTGAACACAAATTTGTTGGTCACAGTCGTCGGATATGCCGAGTTTGCGAGGTACCGGTGCGTTAGTGCGGTGGGTAAGCTGGGAATATAATAATAACTAGCTGATCCCGTAGAAATTCTACGGTTAGTGAATGTTTTCACTCACCTTATTTAACCTGAGGTAGCGCTCATACCTTGACCCACCTCTTGTGAACTAACTTCCGCCGCTTATCCTTGTCTTATCTTTAAGCAGTCCATCTACCTTACATCTCGTCTAACCGTTCCTAGTATTTCGATTTCACCACTGAATTACGCATTTGTTCCGTCTGCAAAGAATTCGCACTTCTGTCTTAAAGACAGCAAAACGACGGTACATCTTGCAATGATCTCTTACGTATTAGCACACCTTTTCTAAGCTGTTTCTCACAGTTTACTTTTAATACTTTTAATTTAGCCCTCCATAAGGTTGCTCTTTTCGATATTTTGTCGGTGCATTCGATTTTATTTTTTTCCCCCATTTTGAAACCCGCGCATACTGATCAGTAGCCCACCATTTTTCTGCTTTGTTCTACTATAGCTTTATAATAAAACAGATTCAGTCAATTTCTTATCTCGAAAGAAGGTAATCTTCTATTCTCGAGATGTCATTGTATTTGCTCAGACATCGCACTGTAATGGCGGATGCTTTCCCAGCAGCACATTCGCATCAAAAAAGACTTCAGAGCAGAGATGCCCAACAATACCCGTTCTGTTTATCCGTGGCGTATTGTGGCAACGCAACTCGCCCTATCAGAAAAGTCACCCGCTACCAGCAGCGCGAATAGAATGCTGTAAAAAAAATGAAAAGCGGTAGGTAGATACCATACGATACGAGTGAAATGATTCACTTTTGAAGTAAAATATCTAATTTCCTTCTATTATTGCAGAGCGTAACACACGAAGGAACGTAGGAACAACGCTATTAATCAATCAATCAAACAATATAATAATCAGCGTCGTGTGTTTGTTTGCTAGCTGGACCCGTGAAAAAATTCTTCAAGTATTTGGAAAATTCCTGGTACCGGCATGCTTGTTACCGGATTTTATTGTAGTTAGTTGCACATCTAATTTCATTGTGTTTATTAGTGCATATCTGTAGTTGCCCCCCCAGTAGGTAGTTTTCCTTCTGGGGTTAGTTGTACTCCCAGTGGGTAGTTGTCCTTCCAAGGGGTAGTTAACCTGCTATGGGGATAGTTGTCCTCCTATTTAGGTAGGTATCTGTTCTCTACGGGATCCGTGGACATTCTACGGTTGGCAAATGCTTAACCTGAGGTAGTGCTTCTAACTCGACCCTACCCGTCTTGAGCTTACGTCCGTCGCTTACTCCTGTCTTTCGTTACGCAGCCCGTCCACCTTACATCTCGCCTAACCTTTCGTAGTATATTTAATTCAACACTAAAACTAATGACGAATTTATTCTGTCAGCAAAGAATTCGCAGTGGTGTCTTGATAAAGTCAGAAACATGACTGTACATATTGCATTGTTCCCCAATGTATTTGCACATCTTTTCCAAGCTCTGTTTCCCACAGTTGACATGTAATTTAGCCCCTTTATAATCTTACGCATTTCAATTTTTTGTCGTAGTATTCGATTTTTCTCACTATTTCGGGACCCGTGGATACTGGTCAATAGCCCATCATTTTTCTGCTTTGTTTAATGCCATAGCTATGCAATAAAAGAGCAGATTCGGTTAATTTCTTCACTCGCAGCAGGGTAATCTTCTGTTCTTAAGCTGTCATTGTATATGCTCAGACATCGCACTGTTGTGGCGGAATTCCCACGGTAACGGCAAACAATGATACAGAGTCTAAGGCGCTAACACAGAACAGCTCAGGTGCATAAAAATAATTATTAGAAAAAACCTTGCCCTATTGCATCCGATTGATGATCCCCGCCGTATCATAGATACCTACGTTAGCTTCATAATGCTGCCTGATTCACAATATTTGAAGATTTTGCCGACTTTCTTCACAGCTATTTGACCGATGTCAGCTGCTGAGCTTTAAAATTATTCGCTCCCATTTTCTTATATCTATTATTGAAGAGCGTAACACACGAACGAACGAGGGAACAGTGCTGTTAATATTATAGATACTAGTGGGACCCGTGGAAATTCCACGGTCGGTTAAATAATGTCCTCACTTTTTATTATGAACCAATCTTAACCTCCGCTATTATAACTCACTTTAGTTCGACATAATGCAGCTTCTCAACCTAACCTACCGTTAAATAGCGCCTTTTTCTTAATTCTAACGAACTACGTCAAACCTCAAGTGCGGTGCACACGAAAATAGAAACATTGCAACGTTGCTCCCTATGCTTCCCCTTGCGCTGCTGTGTATGCAACTTCGACTTATCTAATATCTTCACAAAACGTCTTACACCCCGAGTCGCGGCAGCTATTCACTTCAGCGAGGGTCACGTGCTCACTTTAGACTCTGTCTTTTAATTACTATTAAGTTTCAATTCACAACTGTACATACATTTTACCATCGATGTATCTTAATCGATTCAACCATTATCATGCTCTTCGATGTTCCAACTCGTAGCAAGTCCATTCCTAATAGTGTGGGCCCACTATCGTAATAATTGCTAAGCCACTCAACTTTTCGCTTTGGCCGTCATGCTGCCGTGACTACAACAACTTATAGCGGTTGAAAGTCACGCTAAAACTGTGCGTCATTGCAACTGTAAACTCGCTCGAAAGTAGGACGTACATATTCCCAAAGCTTGGCTATTGCTGTTTGTTATAACGTACAAACTACCAGAAGCGACTCAAACCTTAGATATTCTTTCTAGTGGCATAGCAATGTCCAATCAGATACAGACTTGAGTGGCATTGCAACTTTTACGTAGGCGTGCCAGCGCTTTAAGTCACCCTGTACATGCACAACATTTTATATAGACACGTACTGTATCACTGGTGGATTTCGCAGATATTTTACGAGCAAAATTTTTGCCCCTGTATATCATGATAGATATATTAAGACAGCATAGACTAAGCAAGTATAGCAATCTCGCTGTTAGGAGGTACTTTTCTCATTGCTTATCTTCAATATTTACATACCTTTGGTAACCTTTGTTTCTCATCGTCTGAATATAACATTATTTAGACTTTCATATTTTTAACGTTTCCATTTTTCATCTGTGTATTTGATGATTTCAGTTCTACTGCGGGACCCGTGGCTGCTTTACAGTTGATGTGCGATAGCCTGCTAGCATAATACAACACTCTCCCCATTAAAAAAAAATTGATTCATGTCGCTGAAAGTACTTTTTCTGTTAGTTTACGTCATTTCTCTAAACATCGCACTTGCACTTGAAAAATGCAGTTTAGACTGATGCAGTTGAGAACAGCTTCGTTTGAACCGTATTATGGCTACGATCGGATTTTCCCATATTTGGATCGTTATGCAACCCCAGCAACGTGAATATTGCAAGAAATGAAATTTGGTATCATGGTAGGTATGATACGTGAGTAGTGGGTAATGCGACCGTTTTCGTGCTCGTGACCTTTGACCTCTACCCTAGCTCAGCTCGCCGTGTTCCGGTTTCCCAGGCCCCGCCAACTTTCGGTTCGCGACCCCCCTGACCCTCCGCTACACTGGAAGTGCATTGGCCGTCCTAAACCGAAAGGTCACGCGCAAGGGTAGGGCGCGTGGGTGAAAGGTCACGAGCACGTAAACGGTCGCATTACCCACTACTTACGTGCGAAATGAACTTCATGTCTTCGTTTCGAAACTGACTGAACAGCTCAGGTTGAAATTCCCCCAGCGAAAATCAGAGCTTCTTACAAGTTGCATTTTTCCCTCTCTATAAGTGAAGAGCGTAACACACGAAGGAACGAACGAAGGAACAACGCTATTAATATTATAGAAGATATTTATAAACTAGAGTGCCGGCGCTGTCAATAATGATAGCGAAGAATTGGTGAAGACTCGTCTTGTGTTGCCTGTAGCATCATTGCAAAGATATTGAGGTAGAGCCTTACATCTATGAAAGGGAGCTCCGCATCTGGGTAGTACCGCGCGTTGACGGGACATGTACTTTATGATTTCTCAGGTTATTACCTATTTAGGGTAGACGGTTGAGCTCTTATTAACTAATTAACTCTTATTAACGTCCTTGTGTAGGACGCTGCCCAACTGCCAACTTGAATTAAGGAACCATACAGATAGGCGTGCATGGCTTTACAACACCCAGCTTTTTCAGTGATACACAAAAAGCGACGTTTTTTGCTCGCAGTCGATATTGCTTCTAATAAATACGGAGCTCTGTATCCAAGATGCGCAAGGGTGGCCTATAACTCGGACCCGGAAAATTTTATCCTTAAAAGAAAATTTGTTCTGTTGAAGGAAGAACCCAAAATAAGTGGAGAGAAATAATTTGCTGCCGAGAAATCATCGTGGTCTTTACGCTCCTGCTGACCGCTAAAGAATATCTTACCAGTTGCCTCGATATTTAATAAAATAAGAGTTTTAGCTGAAGTTTGGATGAAGTAAATCTCAGAAGAGAGTACACATCACGATGGAAGAGATTGTTTAGAGAAGCCGTATGCATCTACATCGAGTGGACTCCAACGTAGATTAGATTAGACAGACGGCAGTAGACGAACCAAGAGGCCCATTCCCAAAGAGACACCGGGACTAACACCCCGGCCTCTTTGATGCCATTATGTTAGTAGGATATAGAGGATTGGGGAAACGAGAGGAGAAAAAACGGAAGACGAAAGAGAAAATAAGTAAAATCAGAGGGGGAGAAGAATCTCCGCCATGAATGCCCCCAAGCATGATCGATTGCCGCTGATATACGGAGCTTAAATATATAGATGGAGTGGAAGTGAGAAGAAGTCTGCATAAAATAGCCTGGGAAGCTTTGGTCGTTAAGTGCTTGCGACTCGTGGAGGAGGAGTTCTTAGCTGAGGAGGATATCTCTTCCAGTGTATGTCAAGACGATTTTTAAGCGAGTTGACCGACTCCGCGGAAACAACAACGTAAGGTAGTCTATTCCAAATGCTGACAATGAAATAGGGAAAGAACTGCTGACTTAAGGTTGTTCTTGGAGCTTTATGCTTGAGTTTTTGACCGTTGTTTCGCAAGCGAGCATTGGGGTCTCTTTCAAAGAGTCCCGTTATGGGTACGTCGTTGAAGCCATTCAAGTACTTGAATGTTTCTATTAGTTGCCCCCTGAGTCGTCTTTGCTCGAGAGAGATCAGACCCAGTTCTTTTAGGCGACATTCATACGACTTGTTTCTCAGCCGTAGTCGTGAAAAGACCGGAATTCAGATATTCTATTTGAGTGTCATCATCTACAACCTGGAATATTTTCTGCCTATCAGTTTTCTGTGAAGCTTGGCAGGATGACCACAAATTTCAAGCAGATGAATACGCTGTTGAAACCAGGAAGCTCAGAGCTAATTTTGCCTATTTCGTTGAGAGCGTGACACGAAACCTATAAATAAAAATATAAATGTATAAACACACGACGGTCATTCTTAGTATCTACAATATAATAAAGACCGATGTGTATTTATCTGTTCGTTTATTTATCGGTTTACCCATTTTCTGTCACGCTTTAACAATACAGATAGGCGGAAATTAGCCCAGATTGGAGGCTTGCAAACTGTTTGGTAGAAAATAGGCCGGGTTGCAGAAGATGGCACACGTATCTTAATCAGGGACAGTTGAAATTCAAACAATGAAGACATCGCCGCAGGCTTAGTCTGATTTGTAGGAGTATTAGCTTCTCCATACATCGAATCTATGGCAAAGTATCGGACGACCTAATGTCTGAATGCACTTCTTGCATTGCCGAAGTTGAAATCGCAGCACTGAAGATATCTGAAGCTTCCGTTGGCACTGTCATGCATCTTGATTCATAGTTTCTTCCCACAGATGATTTCGTTGCTTCAGCTATTCTCCCCAGTTTAATTCAATGGTCGATGCAACAGCTTTCGCTAAGCACAAACCATTTGACCTGTATAGGCTAGCCTACCGTATCCACAATACCGAATCTGAGCTATTACGTTGAGCGTTGCTGATTGATTGAGCGTATTACGGGCTGCAATAAGCTATGTATTTTCTCCATTTCAGAGAAAAAGTTTCGATACTGAGCGGCTGAGAAACCGTAAACGCTCTTCTCAGAGTGCATAGGCTAGCAGTTGTAATAACGAACGTATGATCAATGAAGAAGGTCATCACAAATTCTTAGCTGTCATTTTATGACAGGCCCGGCCCTCTTGTTAGATTAGATTTATATCTTTGTAAGTTTCGTGTCACGCTCTTACCCAGTCAGAAATTTTTTTGGGAAGCACCGGTAATTATAAGCACCTATAGGCACCGAATCGATTAAACTTGCCGATAATTATGGGTTCTGTATAGGTGGGATATGTCCGCTTTCCTCGCCTATAAC
>LQNS02000138.1:16901932-16914287 GCA_001587735.2 Parhyale hawaiensis
AGAATTTAGCTTTGTTTGCGATATGACCACCCGTGGCCAAACGTTTTTATCGCTTCAACCAAGAGAACACTGCCGGGAGGTAACACACACTTCCTCTCCCTTTGACGCGACGCGCCATTCTGAAGCTATACAGAAAACCGAGAATCGCATAGTGGGGTAACTCGGCCAGCAGGCAATCGCAACAAACGTGTTAATGTACTTACTTTGTTTTTGCAGATCTCACTGGTGATGATTTTTTATCGAAACCGGCCTGGTCTGAGAGTTTTACAATGCATATTGTCCATTTTAATTATGACAAAATAAAACAAATGCAACAGTACTGTTATTTAATTATATTTGTTTACAGTTCTTCTTTTTCTCAGTTTGTAGTTCCCATGTATGGGTTGCTAAACCCATCATCATTCTTTCTGCCTTCTTTTTGCATCGCTTTTACTCTCTCAGTATGCGAGCTCCATCTACTAATGCCGCACTGTTGTAATAATTACTGACATATGGACTTAACTTTTCTGTGCGTAGTTTGTCGTGAATGAACGTACCCAGTAGTGTTATTCTTACGGGAAAGGCAAGATAAAGTCTTACAGTGCGTGGTAAAGACAGGCGGACACAACAAATTTTTGTTGATCTAGGGTAAACCCTGAGCACTAGTGCGTTTCGACGGCCGAGTTGTTTAAGCCTCCCAACAGCGATTGTGGCGGCTGCAGCCTGCAAGCCTCGATACGTACCTCTGTGGCACGAATTATCACAGAAGCGGTCACGTGAAGTACTTGCGAGGGATTCATGTAATTGGTCCTCTATATTGCTACGTCTCTTGCTGCTCTCGCTACCGCATCATCGAAGTTCGAGATTTGAGGCAGGACGAAAACTTCGTTACTGTGTTCACTGTATGCGAAATAATTAATGAATATTAATAGAGTGCGCGACTCCGGTAGCGGTGGACCTGCCACTATACCTACGGCAGTGCATGGGAAGGTAGATCCTCACCTGTCTGTGTGCGTGTGTGCCACTCGCTACGGAGATCTCAGGGAGGAGCGTGGGGGAGGAGTTGGATACCCTCACCATCCCTGTTCCCCTGCCCTCATGTCTGCATCCACCTCACCCCTCTAGTCTTCCACGACTCCCTGTCCACCGCAGGCTTCTAATAGAAGTTTCTCTCGTATTTGAGCCCTCCTGTCTTTTTCTTTTTTTCTTTTTTGCTTTACATTCTTTTTATTAGCTCATATATCCATTGATATTTTTACCAAATGAGGGAAGCATAATTTTCCTCAAATCCCGGCAGCAAAATGCAGTTTCTTTTCATTTGCTGTTTTGTGTTTTTACTTTCATCTCGATGAGGTCATCCATGTTGAGCAAGCAGAAGTATTCCGCCGTGTTGGTTCACCGGGTGTAATACACAGGTTTAACTCATATTTTTTTATTTCATCGGGTCACGTTTGGTCTAACGTATAGATTACCTTCACATTAGTACTAATGTGTCCATTACTTATGTATGTATTAAATGAATTGAAACTGACAGACGAGTTCACACGGCAGTCCTCTGGGGTCCCATAGGTACGTACTATTTGGCGTCCAAATGCATTACTGGGTCCGTTCAAGCGGTAAAAGAGGGCACAGCATTCTGAATTCGAGTTTACTTCAAATGTGAAGAGGTATGCGATACGTTATTGGTGACACATGCTAAACCATCTTAGTTACCTATTTGTCAAGGACTACCTCAAAAGGATAATAGTAGTCCTTGGTATTTGTAAATTTTACAGACACACTAGTGTATCTTGAACACCAGTACCCATTTGAAGTTTGAGTCGTGTGAATCCGCTCTCACCCAACTGAAACTGTCATCTTAAGTCCGTTACCAGGCGTACGATAATACTTTTTAGAATAGGACATCGAGAAACGTCGAGTTACTGCTTAATTATGGATTAAAAGACTGTGGATTGTTGCGAACTGCTCTGAAGTTAAAGGTATATTACCGCTATGCGGATATACCTGTTGGGTGTCCCTAACTTGCTTGCGACGCGTACCAACTAAAATACTAATTCGTATACTGGCTGAGGAAATTATAGACGTTTAGCATGCAGCTCTGGGTGTGGCAAGTAGGTAGGCTGTTACCCTGTTCGTAGTAGTCTAAAGTTGTAAGATACTGTTATATCCTTAGTGCAGTAATAGCACCTCATGGGCACAGGTGGTGCATAAGTACAAAATAGTGGTAGTAGGATTACTAGCTCAGTAATACTAAGTCGCATAACGTCGAATTCTCAGTGATCTTTCTCTCTGCTTTTCTGCCGAAGGGTCTCAAGTTTATTGCCAACTCAGATGAGTTCTGTAAGCCCAAGCGGATACCGGGCTATACTACTGGCAGGAAATAAGGCGCTGAGAGGGGAAGTATAGAGGACTTACGTGATTCTACTAACTAACCTTGTTAACCATGAGCTACGACTAGCTGCAGCATCTCCTGCGGAAAAGGCACTCGAGACGGCCCGTGGGTAGGTAACGCCCGTGTATACTCTGAAAGAGAAAGGGCCCGCCGGACTAAACTCCTGAGGGCGCACAGACGTTTACACACTGCCGCTGTCCCGTATTTGGTATTCTTTGCGTAACGATAAATGAATTTCAATAAGTTAAGATCTCCCTACGATAATTGTTTGATGTAGAGTAGCTCTATAAGTACCTTCGTAGGTGCGTGCGTGTTTCGCCAATCTCGGTGTTTTCGAGATAATCTTTCCTGTTGTACTCTAGCTTGTCTACCACGCAAATTCTTAGCGTCGGAACTGGATTAAGTTTACTGTCATCTCGATCATATTGAGTTGCGATTAACACTGAAAAATCAGTCCAAATTGGCGAGTCCATCGCTCAGTGTTAAAGTTTGGTAGGTATAAGCTCAAGCTAATTAGATTAGATTAGCTCGCTTCTGGTGAGCGAACGGAACGCACCTGTACTCTGGCAAGCATTGGAACCGTCCGATGCCGCTCTTCCCTAGTGAGTTTAGGGCGTGACTGTATAGAGCAGCGGTTCCCAAACTTTGCTATGCCTGCCACCCCTGGAGAACTTCTTACATGTTCTCTCACCCCCCGCAGAACTAAGTACCCATATGATGATGACAAATGAAATGTATACTAACTTTTGCCACAAGTTTAAGTTAATTTGTGAATGGCTGAGAAACAAAACAGTATTTCGCAACCCTAAAAACGTCTTTTCGCACCCCTAAGGGTACCGTGCATCCTAGTTTGGGAACCTCGGGTATAGAGCGAGCAACTACAAAAAATATACATATATATATTAGCGTCGGTGGGGTAGGGGGGAGTTGAGACACTTTGGTATCAGATGAGACAATGTTTGAATCCTGCACAAATTTTCTCTTCTTTCGTACTTAACCATGTTTTATGAGTAAATTTTTATATGGGGGTTTGTAGCCAAGTCGTGTGACTATAAAAAAGCGCACTCCTATTTATTTTTACAGATATTTCTTGTCTCAATTCACCTCGTCCGGCAGGGCGTCTCAACTCACCCCGACCGACGCTACTTCCTCTGTTCTGAAATAGTTGTTCCACTGCCATAAATTTCAATTGCCTCATTTTAGAGGACCAAGATGAGGCAGTTGAAATGTGTGCTATGGAACAGCTAGTTCTGAATAGAGGGAGTATGTTTTCAATATTGAGACCTGCTAGATGTTGGTAAAAAATCATCGCAGTAATTATTGTCAATCGAAAAAGTTACAGGTTTGTAGAGTGCTACCTTCAGGTCCTAGCCCTACATAATTTTATGGTGAATACAAGCTGATTCGGCTTTTGTCAACATCAAGCTGCAAAAGCAAATTTTAAGCTAACTTTATTTTTTTCGTTTATCACGAGCAGTCTTTAGATACTTGACAACACCAACGCAAAACAAAAGTCAGGTTAAGTCGATTGGAATTTTATGCGCTTTGTTTTCGACGTTAAAACCGAACGAATTTCTCGGCCAAGTCAATACTGCCAGGAAGCGTTGTACTTGCAAAGAAATACGCCTCTTGCGCCTTTCCTCATTGTTCGCAAAATAATACGAGCCTCCCATCGTTGTGAAATACTTGTAGTTGGAAAGATCCGTGAAAACTACATCAGCTAAAGCGGTCGGGGACAAAATTACCAACAGGGACGGTGCCACAGAAGAAGCCAGGCTCTGGCACACCGAACAAAGCTACACTGAGAACAAATAAGCTTCTGAAGCGTGAGGTTATCCCAAATCATGCTTTAACTTTCGTTCAACTCAAAAACAGCAAGAACGACTCGTGGCGTAAGACCATCACCCGCGGTGGAAGTAAATTTTGTCGCCGTCATTTTTCATGGCCAGCTATCCCCAGTTTTTTGGCATGGGTCACATCGAGGGCAACCCACCAAACTCCCTACAAAAAATTATGAACATTGCTCAATTTCTTCGATCACCTATTGGGTGGACAGACAAATATACAAATATATATACTTGAATCGTTGCCTCTCTCACGTTCGCGGGTGATAAACACCCTGAGCTCATCCAGAACGTCGCAAGAAGGATAATTCACGATCGCCTGCAGAGGGACCTGGGTCTTCCAAGAAATCCATGCTCTTCACGTTTCAGGCTATCTTTTCTAGCAAAGTTAACACAAGGGTTTACTCCTTCATTTGAAGCATTTTTGACCCATTGTGTGCAGTAGGTGTAAAGTTCTATGACTTCAAACCCGTCAGCAAGAGCGACCCACTATCGACCTCACTGCAGCAGCACACAACCCTCGCCAAGGGTTGGCTGGGTGATGGACGTTTGCTGTGAGTGGGCGGAGGGAATTCACCAACATCTCGCTTTATAATGTCGGGTAGGGCAAACGAAATACTAACCCACATTTCTCGTGTCTTGCCATTAAAGTGTAAAGATTGTTTTTGCCGGCACTGTACTGTTAGTATCTACTAAATGAGATATATTGATGTGTTGATCAGCTGGTACACGATTAAAAGCTTAATAAGCACTAGCTATAACCTTTGAAAATTCCACAGAACAAAAGTAAGGTTCTTCAGTCATTGTCAGACTCGTATCATCCTAATTTCCCCTATCTAATACTGAAGGAACCTTGGAAAGTCAACAAAACAAGCGAATTGTTCTCAATTATGATGACATCGGACCTGTATTGTACATACGGTTGAAATATGTTCCAGGGCAGGCAGTGAATCTTCTACCTAAGACCTTCGAGCAATAGCAGCAAAAGAGCTGAGTAACTAATTAACGGAGGGACAAGCAAAATTATAATGTAGATAAGACGCTGTAATTAGCCTAATGACTTGAATGTAAATACAGCTATGTCATGTTCATCGACGAGTATCGCCGCAAATTTTTCACTGTACATATCATAGTTCATTCTATTATGTATAGAAATCTATATCCACTATATAATAAAACACAGTTGTAGGTCGCTTCCTCCCTTGCTCCAATGTTTGTCCATCTCTCCGTCACGCAGTTAAGAGTTTAATTGGAGAAAATTCATGTACTGAAAAACAAGTTGAGATACCATACAATTTCTGCGCTTGGAGTACCAGTGACAAATATAGCTCTGGATCTCCGGCCTCTGGAACCCCAGCCTCTAGATCCTTAGCCTCTGGATCTCCGCTTTCATTGCTGAATGATATCGTAGTAGTTGAATCTTCGCGCTGAGCAGACGCCTTTTTATATTGAATTTACATCGCAGCCAAATTTCGACGCGGGAGGTTCAAGAATCAGTTGGTATCCACAATACGGTGAGCCCTGGGCGTTTCCAGTGAATTCTTTTGACTGAATTATATTTTCTTACTGCAACCTAACGCTTGATCAATTCCAAGCTTATATTCACGCGTTATCTTACTGGGGGTTACCTCACTCTAGCCTAAAAATGACGGTGGGGGTACACCCCCCCCCCTATTAATTTTCGGGTTAACTCGGTTTAGAAACGTCGGGTCGAAATTGCTTAGATCCAAAAAGTTGGGTAATGAGAAAATAGGTCCAAATATCGGGTAAGGATAGGCAGGCAAGGTCTGTTTTTTTTTTTTTTAGAAATCAAAAAACCCGAAATCGTCAATTTTAGCTTAGAGTGAGATAAGGTTAGGATATTTTGCTATCGCAAAGCTCATGGTTGTACAGCTTGCGTTTCACTAATGGAAGATCAGGCCTGCAGGGATGAGACCTATAATACAGCAAAACCTATGCTGGGAACCGGAACAATAAAAACTTCAATCACAAAACTTTTGACGGCGGGGCCCTCTAGTTTTGAATAAATAGAAGATCCGGCAAGCTGTTGATTGTAGAGTCGAAAACGTAGAAATTTGGGTGTAAGACGATGCTAAATACAAGCTTCCCAAAAGTCGATGTCGCATTGAGCTTTTCTTGATTTTAGATCAAACTTTTCAAGTTCTCTGGACAACGCGAGCACTTGTCTTCCATATCTTTGTAGTAGAACGTTGCGAATAGATTCTCTTCTTGGGAAACCTAGTTTTAATATTATCAATATCGCAAGTGCAGAAATTAAAGACTTTTTTCAAAGAAGATATATTTCATAGTATTAATGTCCCGGTAATCAAGTTTTCGATTCATCGTGAATCATCGTCAGGAGTTTTGCTCTTCGAGAATTTTCGAAACTATTGGAGTAAAGGCTATCTTGGACGTATCATACATACCAGGCTATCTGAAAAACTTGGACTAAAAATGAGGCATCGTCTTTTCTCATCTACAATCTCTGACATACTGGTTTGATTTTATGTATCTTCGAAAGTCTATTCGTTCAACTAACTTAGCTAAAATTGTTTCCACGAGGCGAAGTCAAGCGAAAAAACTATTTCACCTCGGACTAAAAGATCAACCGGAACGTCTGGACCCAGATGCATTAATATTTAACTATTCAAGTCGTACTTACCCCAAAACTGAAAAGGAAATTTTATGGAATTTTATGTTATTTCATTTCAGAGATGCATGTCTAATCATATTCTGGTAAGGTAGAAGCTACTCAAAATTAGAAGTACCTAGTAGTTATATAGTTGATCTTAGATAGCTAGTGAGCTCATGAGAAGCATGTAGGCATATAGCTATTTCACTTTCTTCAGTTCATTACTCTGCTTTCAATTAGCTAGTAGCTTGCTATTTCTGTCAAGTTTTATTTGTAGTTTGAAGTGTTTTCAAGCTTTTCAAAAGATTTTTCGCTGCATTTTTAAATCCTAGCATTTCTGCAGTTTGCATATTAAATGTAGCCATAGCAAATACAGGTACTCTGCTAACTGCTTGTTCGTAACCCTTTTCTTTATCTTGAAACTAGAGTGCCCACGCTGTCATAAAATGACAGCGAAGAATTTGTGATGACCTTCTTCATTGATAATACATTCGTTATTGCAACTGCTAACCAACCCACACCGGCCGTTATCTAGACTTAAGAGACATCGGTCTTTATTATATTGTAGAACATTCTTCTACAACAGGAAGTTGAAGTAAAGTGACTAAGATTGTTGATGACTAGCTTGCTACATGTGTCTACACAGCAGAAAACACAGTAAATGTTGGATAAAATTCCGAAGACTCTGGAAAAAATTACAAGATAATAAAAAACAAACAAAAAACACGTTTTTTTTTGTTTTAACCAAAAAACAATGGCTTTTGTTTTTCACAAAAAAAACACGGATACATAGAGCACGGACTAGTATGGGCGCATCCAAGTGCCCTAAAGTGCACCCCGTATGCAGTCACCGGAAAGCTGCCAGCTAAATTACGTCACAAACGAAAACTTCCCTTGCACCCTATGGCACTTCTCGCGCCGGCCGGTGACCCAACATGGCGCGTGTGAGCTTGTTCTTCGCCCTGGCGCGTGCACGGTTGGCGAACAGTGACACGTGCCCGTCCAGGTATAAATAACAGCTGAGCTATGACGTTCTTTGATGTTTTATTATAGGCAGTTCACTATAAAAGCCTCTCTTTTTTTACCTGATACATTTCCGTGTATGAGCAGTGTATACAGACAGGTGTTCCGAAACAACGGGTACCTACAAATTTTGACAGTAGATAGACACCAAAAAAAAAGCACTCTGTCACAAATGCAGAAATTTTGAAAACTCGTTAGTTTTCGAGATACGTGGCTTTTAATTGTTGACTAGCATGTATGAAATGTAAACATTAATTCTAGTTTGACAATCTGGCAACACTCGGTTGCATCTGGTTCAAGCACGCCGGAGTTCCTGCCCATCACCATGAGACTGTTCGCCAGTACCTTAACGACACGTTTCCGAACGAGTGGATATTGCGAAATGGTCCAGTGGCATGGCCTGCAAGATATCTAGACCTCAATTCGATGTTTTTTTCCTGAGGCCACATGAAAACTTTGGTGTATGAAGCACCTGTGGAGTCAGAAATGGATCTTGTCGCCAGGATCGCGGTCGCAGTAGGCAACACTGCTGAAGATCGAGAATGCTGTCTCCTGTGCCGCACTCCTTTCAGAGGAGGTGTCAGGTCTGCCCTGAAGTGAATGGTAGATGTTTTGAACAGTTATTGTAGATTGTTTTCGATAATTCATTTAGTATATTTGTTTCTACGATATTCTTTCATTTTCCACTATGACGTCTGTTTGAAACAGGATCTCAAACGGTCTCAAGTTAAAAATTTGAAGCTAAGTATCTCGAAAATTAATGAGTTTTGGAAATTTCGGTATTCTTGATTTTTTTTTCGTGTCTATCTAGTATAAAAGCTTGTATCCGTTGTTTCGGTACACCCTGTATAAGTTTAACATATCAATACCAAAGAATGCTATGCAAGGGAAGTGTACTTCATCTCTAGAGGCGGCACATTACTCGCTGTCATCTAGATTGACTACCTCCTTACCGAACGTTTGATTGTTAGTCGCAAAGTTTCGAAATTTATTCAGTTAAGACTCTTAGGGCGCGTTTGGATCACCGGCGAAATTGAGGTTTCGAGGTTTAGCTTGTCCGGACATTAAATAGGAGCTTTGGCTACGCCACTTCAGATCGTGTTGGCAGCGTTAGAGACAGCCCGGTTTCACTATCTTTAAGTTTGCTGAAAACTCTATTTTACGGAGCAAGATTGAGTTTTTGGTATTCTAAGGGAGTGAACGCCTGAAACTCGAGTCAGCGGGTCGAAGCCTGTCTGAAGTTCCAGACAAGTCAAAGCCTTGAAGGCTTAATTTCACGGGCCAATCGAACGCGCCCTTAGCAATTCAATTTCTTTAGTCGAACGCCTGCGATGCAACACTCTCAAGTTTGCGTAAGGATTGGCTGCCAAACACACTAGCTTCGCTGGAGTTCGCTGTTCAGATTTTAGACGGGTCGCACGGCCCCCTAGATTCAGGTAGCTTGGTAGCACTGTACTTCGCTCTCATATTAGCACGTACTTTCCTCCCATCACCCGCGTGTTAACAGTTGCGGGGGTAACTCCACTGACCGCCCGAGCATGTTACACAACCGTCCGTCTGTTGCGGGGCATCGTAAGTGAAACTTTGGCACGTACATAAATCTCGGCTTCGAACATTTGAGGCGGCATGAGCAGGTCTACGTTGGCCGTAACGTTGCTGCGAGCTGGCCAGCCAACGTTCAGCAGCCAAAGAGAGCACGAGGAAGAAAGAGCGAGCGAGTTACCGCGAGCGGCCCCCGGAGAGAGCGAGCTGCGAGAGAGCGGGCGACGGTAGAGCAGCGGAGGTTCTGTGTTGCAACACAGGCAGGCAGCGAGCAGCAGCAGCAGCAGCTTGAGCCAGCAGCAGCGGCAGCAACCGACCGACAGTCCGCGTGCGTGGCCGTAGTGGTGACGGTGGTGGTGTTGTGGTGGTATGGTGTTGTGTGGTGGTACTCTTCACCAGACCTGCTGACTCTTGCTCCTGCTGCCTCGCGCCCTGCAGCACAACACACGCTAGATCTGCGCCGCGCTTCTTCACTGTAGTGTGTCTTGCTGCGCGCACCTTGCTTGTTCGCGCTGTCTACCGTGCTCATGTTTACCTAACTGCCATTGTGTACCGCGACTGAACGTTTGTCAGTGCTACTCTCAGTGTGAACTTTTAATGTTCCTCGCATTGTCGTCGGAACTGGCAGTGCAGTGGTGCAGGAGCACTATTGCAACGTTGTTTTCTGGCAGTGTCACTCGTGATTTCATATCTTTTAGTTTGCAAGAATATTGCATTGATTATCTATGATAAAAATATTGTCTGCGCGGAGTCCCAACTGAAGCAAGGGATGTGTGGTGTTCAAATATGCATTTACTTTGTTGTTGAAATCTTGGTTGAGCTGCTGACTGCTTTCCTTGCGATTTGTTTACGAAGTGCAGACAAGCCCTACCGTGGCTACAGGACCATACCGCCCAACGTTCCTCTCTTATCTCTGGACTCTTGAGCGAGTGCTAATTGATAAGACCATCATCTGGCGACTGTTGCTTGAGTTTTAATGTTGGAGTCAGTGCCAGTATCTTGTGTGCGGACAGTAATGCACTTTGTTTGACCTGTTACTTGTCATGTATGTTTAGTGTAGCTATTGTGATAGTGTCTTTTATGGTGGCCTATTGTTATTATACATATGCCTACACTCATTGTGTTGCGTATTTATTTGAAGCTTGATGTTTTCTTGTATGCTTTGCTTGTGATGCATGTCATTATTTTTCTACGTCCGTTTCCGATTTCTTGATTTTATTGCTATGTGTTCGCATCAGTGAACTCACGATATCATCTTCAAGGGAACGAACATAAGGTACATTGCTCGGTGGTGTCAAAACATGATCAGCCCCCACAAACTTTAGCTTTTGAGTTTTAATATTGCGATGGGAAGAGAGAGAGAGAGTTAGGGAAATTAGAAGAAATATCAATTCTCAAGCAGCTGATAGATGTCTTGGTTATATTCTCCTTGTGGGCTACGCAATAACTGTGACTGTCGCGCACTGGACGGAATGAGTGAAAATGGCCCCGATATTACGGTAGCGTAACTGCAGCAGCTTGTGCGGTCCCTTTACTGATAATTGCTAAACTATTTAGAAACTACCCGGGACTGGTGAGCGTTGCTCTTCAAGGAGCACCTATTGCACCTTCAAGTCTCCGCGTCCTCTGTACTCTCATGAAAGCCTCGACCAATTGGTTTTACCCAGAGTTTTTTGATTGCGGTTGGGAAGTCCATGCAGGGCTGTCAAGCCTTAATTCAGGTACCGAAGTTAATTCGTGCCCGAAAATCTAACGTTTGTTTCATAGGCTAACGGCCGGGTCTTGAAACACTAACCCTCGATAGCTATATAGCTAACAGAGCACCGGGTGTAATCACCCTGCGCGTCTTTTGGTCGAGAATGCAACACGCTGCGGCTTCGTGTTGTAACGCTCTTTTCTTCTATAGTGGCATGTATTTTCTGTTATGGATAATTCTTGCTCGTACATTTGTTTGGTTTACTTAGGGCAGCGCGATGTGTAAAGGGGGCTGGGGGGCCCCAAAACCATTGAGATTTAACTATGGCTGCATAATGAAATATGCACATATTACATTTTCTGTACAGATGTTAAAAACTTTTAATATACGGTTATAATATATTCGTATGTCAAGTACTATCATAGTAATGTACCATACATATTACGGTAGGCGTAATAGTGTTAATGGGTACATCAAAGACGTTGATGTACAAGTCAGAGTCATTAACATATCAAATTAACATATTGATAGTATAAATGTATATTCAACGTATAATTCCTTAAAAAAATGTTCGGATATACTCATAACTCGGAAGGCCTTTTCCCTTATTCTCTTTAATTAGTTTTTTTTTCGGAGGGGTCTGTAGCCTCAAATGCCACTTGATAAACTTATCCCTGCGAATAACTTTACTAACGACCAGTATGATTTTGCGTATATATTACGCCAACAATATACATGTTGAGAGGGAAAGGTGCGGGGCACATTTACAACGCGCGCTCTCGTGCGTAGGGCGTGTGTCTCGGCCCAGCCGCTGTCGTGACATGGCCGCAGCTCTGCCGCAGGACCTGTCGCAGCCTCAGACCTGTCCTTAGTTGAACTTTGTTTAGCTCAACGGTACGCTTTGGTGCATAATGTTGTTGCTATCATACAGTGTAGGTAGTATGTCAAAACTAGGGCTGCTGTTGTACTGAAGTTCAAACCGGAGCTGCCGTTGAAGTGTAGAGTGCAAGCCGAAACGAGAGCTGCCGTTGAAGTGAAGAGTGCAAATCAAAACGAGAGCTGCCGTTGAAGTGAAGAGTGCAAGTCCAAACGAGAGCTGCCGTTGAAGTGAAGAGTGCAAGTCGAAACGAGAGCTGCCGTTGCAGTGAAGAGTGCAAGTCGAAACGAGAGCTGCCGTTGAAGTGAAGAGTGCAAGTCCAAACGAGAGCTGCCGTTGAAGTGAAGAGTGCAAGTCGAAACGAGAGCTG
>LQNS02000138.1:16914488-16936437 GCA_001587735.2 Parhyale hawaiensis
GTTGAAGTGAAGAGTGCAAGTCGAAACGAGAGCTGCCGTTGAAGTGAAGAGTGCAAGTCCAAACGAGAGCTGCCGTTGAAGTGAAGAGTGCAAGTCCAAACGAGAGCTGCCGTTGAAGTGAAGAGTGCAAGTCCAAACGAGAGCTGCCGTTGAAGTGAAGAGTGCAAGTCGAAACGAGAGCTGCCATTGAAGTGAAGAGTGCAAGTCCAAACGAGAGCTGCCGTTGCAGTGAAGAGTGCAAGCCTAAACGAGAGCTGCCGTTGAAGTGAAAAGTGGAAATCAAAACGAGAGCTGCCGTTGAAGTGGAGAGTGCAAGCCCAAACGAGAGCTGCCGTTGATGTGAAAAGTGCAAGCCGAAACTAGAGCTGCCGTTGGGAAGATTGCAAGTCCAAACGAGAGCTGCCGTTGTGAAGATTGCAAGTCCAAACTAGAGCTGCCGTGGTGGTGAAGATTTGGGGTGGAGCTAGGCACATTAACTGCTCCGTATATCCTGGCTGCGCTATCGTCGTTCACGACCGCTTTGTGTGCGTGTTCGTGTACGCAGATCGTGTGCGTGTGAGCGGCGTTCAAGGTGGCGCGCCGCGCTGTTCGCTGTGTCGCTGACTAAGTTGAGTTACGTTAGGTTAGGTAAGGTTAGGTAGGTAAGGTTAGGTTAGGTAGGTAAGGTTAGGTAGGTAAGGTTAGGTAGGTAAGGTTAGGTAAGTAAGGCTAGGTAACATTAGGTAACGTTAGATAAGGTACGCACTTGGGGGGGGGGGGTTCTGTATTGTGCAAGTACAGCTTGATCGAGCAGCGCTTGCGTGTGTCTTGTTTCAATGTGTCGTGTCAAGTCATTGCTTATTTTTTTTTTTTTACATTGTGGAGACTCCCTCGTACCTGAGTTCCAGGTTTCTCTTGGCTTGCTATGTATATGCTGTATTTTTTTTTTGCAGTGAGAATCGAAACTTGAACTTTTCAGCTAAATAATGAACTGCTTTTTTATTTGCAGATTTAAAAATGGAAACGACTTAGGGGCAAACTGCCATCAGTTTATTTGTTCTATTTAAAAGGCTAATACATTGCAGGCTGTGAATGGTATCAATATTTTGAAATTATGAATTCTAGTGGGACGGTCGTTATTTCTCTCAGTTGACGTTGTAGCCTTCCGGCTACTTAGAATTACTTCTATGTTCCCGAAATCTAGTCACTGTGAAGTACAAACGGAAATTACCATGTGACACAGTAATGGAAACACCACCTTGTGGTGACTTGGTATTGCTTTTGTTTACAACGGGCTCGTGATGTCAGACTTAGCACACTGAATATTCGATGGATGTGACGCATTCCTACTATTAGTATTGATCTGATCGTTTTTCGCTAGTGTATTTGAGCAAAAAGTGATATTTTTTCTAACTTGGAGAGTTTGTTCTGTATTGTCCATCATACAGTGCATGAGGCGGATACGGGATATTTAATTCCAAGTGTATATCGAACAGAACGGACCTCAGACAGTGTCTTGGATGCAGTACTCAACCTTTCTATCCTAAATTGGTTTACTTGTCGCCCTCCATACTCATAGAAAAGTGTGCACGTTTTACTGCATAACAGGAGTGAGTGGCTTCAGTGCGCGCGTTCCTATAATTAATTCAAGATCTCCGTCTGCCAATTGTATTTGTAATAATGAGTTCCGCGCCAGAGGTGAATCGGCATCTCTTTCCTTGTTCAACCTAAATTTGCCGATGCGATGTTATCAAAGAGTCTCTATTTCTTCACCTGTCTATTGATTAATTACCAGGATCAGCTTTAGACAGTCTTGTTGCCTAATAGCCAAAAGCGAAATATAAAATTGCGGTTACTTTTTCCTCTATATTATAACTCGGAAACTAAAGTAGGTTACCTCAATTGTGAATGTTTCCTACAGCTATATCCGATAACCCGTCGTCCTGCATTTGGGTCACTTAGGACCTACAGTACATTGGAGCGATTGTGCTGTAATCCACACCCCCAGTCTCTACGATGGACGGACTCTGTGTGCTATAGTGCTCAACCTTAGTCTCCAAATCGCGCCGATTTCATACTGTAGTGGCTTAAACTATTGTCTTTTTGTCTCTGCATCGGACTCGCTTCTTTTCGAGGGTCCAAGACTCATCCATCTCTGCGTCTAACCCCGGACCAGTTTCCTACTGTACTGCTGAAGTCCCCATCCTCTACACCGATCCATTTGATGTAGTAGCGCCCTACTTTACGATTCCCCATGCCCCTGTTCAGCCCAAGTCCGTGCAGTGCCGCCGTCGCGAGCCCGGGCTGATCCTGTGCCATAGGACGCGGGCACTCCACAGGAGCCGGAGGAGGATCAGCCGCGCCGCGCCATGACCAGAGCCCCGTCGTGAGGGGCGACGGTGTGGCCGTCTTCCCCTCCGCTTTATGCCCATCAAAACGGGGCGCCGAAAGCAACCCCAGACCTCGGGTGTGGGGGCGCCCGGGGAGCCCCACGATGGTTTGCCCCCAGCTCCTCCCCAGCAGATGGTGCCCCAGGATGGCACTCCTCCAGTGCTGCCTCAGGGGATGTCCCCTCACCATACTCCACCCATGGGCCTCCCGCCCCATCCTGGTGGGCCACCGCCGTCGGGTGTGCCTCCTGGGGCTTATTACGGGCCTGGCGGACCTGGACCCAGCCCCGTGGGACCCGGAATGCCCATGCATGGCCCTCACGGGCCAATGAACCCAAATTTCTTCAGGTAAGTCAGTAATAGTTACGAAAGGCCCCGAGCAACGGTGTGTTCTTGCGTTCCATGCACTGCCTGAAAGCCATCTCATACTTTGAGAGCGTGTGTGGGTTTAATTCTTGAAAAAATAGCTGCATTTTTTATCGGTGTTGGCGTAATAGATAAGTCAAGAGGTCCTCAGCGACTTCAGAGAGGGTTTATTAATTTATTTTTACGCTTTTGTGTTTCTTAAAGTTCTGTCTTTTCATTTATAGGATAGTAATGAATATTTCGTTTTATTCGTTCTGCTAATTGAGCCCCATATCGTTGATGTATAAATTCGTTCATTTCTCCTCTCCTAGTTGTGAATATGCATTGATGGCTCTGTTTCCATTCCAGTATATTGTACAAGTTTGGTGCATGTTAGAGTTACGTGTCTGTCTTGCCTTCATTTTACAGTATGTGCGCGCACGTTGTTGCCGCTATCGTTTCAGTTTTGAGAAATTAGTGTAGTTTTTGCTTTGTATCATATGTCTGATATACGGACGTTATCCGAGCGCCAATAAAATGCACCAACAATGTGACAAACTGTGCAGAAAACTGCTATTATTGAATTAGTGCCTGCGTTCCAAGCAAGTACTTGGGCTCGAGAAGTAAAAGGTTGGTAGCAGTATTGTGACCTCATGGTTTTGGTATGCGTCTGTCTTAAGAGATATGAGAATAATTATTCATTGTATATGCTGATGACGCGAATACCACTTGGCTGCTACTGAGATTTCTTTACTGTTCGTATTGCAGTACCAGAGACTCAGAGTGCTTCACACATCCCGACGAATTACTGCTTGCGTACAAATATCATTGGTATAGGATTTTGGTGCTCCAACACGCCGTATCCTCAGTTCCTGCGGCCGTGCGGTAAAGTTCGGGCAGTTCACACTGACCTAAAGAATTCGTACAAAGCGGGCTTCACAGTGCCGGGAAAAGAACAAGTGGGACAGGCAAGAAGCAGCTCGAGCCACAGCGGCTCCACGATGCGAAGGGGTGAACGCCGCTTGCCTCTCCCACATACACACACGCACACATAGTGGGTGGTGGGTGAGGGTGTGCAGGTAGGGACGGCAGTTAAGGGAGTGGGGCGTGCGAGTGTGTGAAGGGAGGCATCCTCCTCTGCTTCTCCGTCCTCTTGTGAGGCTCAGTGCGATCGCACCGCCACGGGACCCTATAGCTCCTACCGCCGCCGCTGCTGCTCCCAGGGGTGAATAACACCTAAATATTCCCGCTAGCATGTCGCTCCCATCCCACCGCATTCCTTTCTCTCCCTCTACTCCAAAATTCCTTTCCTGCTCATCCTCACTGCTTATCATATCCCATGAAGTGGGCAGGTTTGTATACTACTGCTGACCTCGAGGGATCAGCTCATATCCGTGTTGTGTCCCTACTTTCTCGTTACTAATTCTTGAGAGTTTTTCTTTATTGGATAGAGACTGTAAATAACCACAAATTGACTGTAGTCTTATTATTTGGTTTGATTGGTTGTACAACAGGGACGAATTAAACTGCTATGTACATTTCATTTGTATGGGCTGCACTGACGTTCAAATTATAAAGTTTTGGACTTGCATATGGCAAATACCGTTCTACCATAAGTAGAATTAGTTTTCCTATATCTAGTATGAGGTAATAACTAGCGAGATACAATATATTACAAAGTCAGTCATGCCCATTGGGCGAAGTGGTTAATTTTGTCGTAACCGTGATCAGCTGACTCTTTTGCCTTAACTCTAGTTCGTCCGTCAGGCAAAAAATTATAGTAAAATAATAAGCGGAGGGGGGGGGGCGGCTAGTCGACTCGCCCTCACCTTCGAGCACGCCGAGTGTACGAGGGGTGATAGACGCCTCAAATGTAATTCAGACACTCTGTACCGCGGTCGCTCCTTCACTAAGTTGGTACGGCTCGGTCCTGTTCGCCAATACGTCCTGTTGGCTCAGGCATGTACTGTACGTTATTGCTGGTTCAAGATCAGGTGTCGGATGAATATTTTTTCTAGTACGTGGTCGTGCATACTATATCGGGCGTGAATAGTGCCTCAATCTTCCTGAATTCCTCATTACCCTGCATGTTTGCACCTGTGGTTCCTAAAGTGGACGGTATGTATTGCCCTCTTGCGGGCGATAGAATATCTGTGGGCGGTAATGTAAAATCGGGATGGTAGGAGGCGACGGGGTGGCGCCAAGAGAAGTTAACTAATAGCAAGTGATGTCAAAACAGAGAAGAGAGGTTTATACATACAGTGCATTCACCTTGATTATACAAAGTATTTTTCTCGAAGAAAGCACCCAATTTTTGCAATTATAAATCTGAATTTGGTTTGTATTTTGCTAATACATTATTTTCTTTCTCTTGCAGTGATCTGAATTGGAAATTAAAATAAAATAATGTAATGCGGTGTATTAGTAATATTAGAAGTCCTGATCTGCAACCGTTCAACTTGATTGTGCGAGGTTAAGATTCAACGAAATGTTGGTAAGAATAGCTGATTAACCGATCCTGAACTCGTGAAAATCACTTCAGTGCTTGATAAGGGCATGTCTGCACTTGAAATATCGAAGGAAATGCATAGAGATGGCCATCGTGCAGTAAAAGCAAATATATGTGGTAGGTCGTAAGACAAGCAGCAAAACACCCAAAAAAATCTTATTTGAAGAGATTAAATGAGAGTAACATCAGTAAATTACAAAGGGATAAGGTCAGTACACTTCATTCAACTAAAGCAAACGAATTTTCGAAGCAGCAGGAGTGGCTACCTGAGACGGGAAAAACTACGAGATGCAAAATTCTTAGTACTCTTAATAAGGTTAAAAGTTCCACAAAAAAGGTCTCATTTGAGCGAAATTCACCAGTGTAAGAGAGTTGAATAGGCAGAAAAGTACATGAAAATGAAATTAAAAAATGTAATTTTCACTGATGAGTGTCGAGCCACCTTGGATAGACCTGATGAATGATCGTTTGTTTGGGTATTGAACGGGCACTGTGCGAGAATGCGGATCCGCCGCCAGCAGAGTAGCAAAGTGGTGGAGGAGTGATGTTTTTGGCTGGGATCGTAGGAAATGAGATAATTGGCCCAAATATATAGAGTGCAGCAGGGAGTTAATCTAGATTCTACATCTTATTGCAAGTTTTTGAAGATTGCTCCTATCCCTGGTTGGATGACTAACCTTTGTTGAAAAGGAAATCTCTTGTGTATCAGCAGGATAATGCGCCTACGCACAAGTCGAAACACATAATGCTATGGCTTTCGGATTGTGACTTTAAAGAAGACAACATGATGGCGTGCCCACCTAACAGTCAGGATTTAAATCCGATAGAGAAAATGCGGCTTATCTTCAGAAGATTAGTTTATGCTGATGTAATGCAGTTTAACAGTTTGGATGCTCTTTGGGAAGCACTTGTTGAAGTTGGTAATCCATTTTAACCTTTTGAAGAAGGGAATCTTACATCTGCTGTTGACAAAGGGCTCACGAAGATTTTGAAAAATAGGAGGCTATGTGGGGTCATAGAAGAGATAATATGAATATTTCAATCTTCCTTTTTTGTTATAAATACTTGAAATGATATTCTGTGACGTAATGTCTTTTTTTTTCCGGTTGTATATAAAATTAATTTGAAACACGAAAAATCTCTCGTTTATCACCTTTTACATAATCAGAGTGAACATGCTTGATCGTTCATATGTGAATACTCATAAGATAGAGTAAAAATAATTTATTCATATGTTGATTTATGCATGAATATATATATTTAGTAGTGATGGGGCGGATTTCATTTTTTCGACATCCGCGGATGCGGATCTTTAAGCAAATTTTACCGTTCTGCCATTCGCAGATGCAATGGCGGATGTTTCTATCTGAACAGATGCAGATGCGGATTTCCAAAAGAGGTGCGGATGTTCCGCGGGTGCGGATGCAAATGCGGATATTCGGCCCACCACAAAAACACGCACCCTCTCTCACGACGCCAGTTTGTGCAACACGTGGGAAGGAAACTTAGATGGTGCTTTGTTGACAGGGACAGCGCTTGCGCACTAGGGTGGAGCGTTTTTCAACTTTTTTTATTTCCCATAGGGGCTAGTTCGGAAATGTTGCCAAATGGGGAGGAAAAAAATGTGTTAAAAGCATTGTTTCCTAGACGGATATCTTCTACCTCCCCAAGACCCATGAAGTTGGAAAAAAGTGCTCTTGTGGGCGAATTTTTTTTTTTTTAATTTTTTCTTATGTTTACTTAACAGTAGCTACCCATCTGAGAAACACGTAGACAAAATTTTTGGCAGCCATTGCAACGCTAAGGGGGTAGAACAGGGGAATGAATTGGTCCGGGCCTCTCATTAAATTCTGCCTGTGAGCTTCAATCTCTAGCGACAAATAGCATTTTCTGCAGCACTGATACAATCTACATGGAGGTAGGGACCACAGCCGCCCCAACTTCTATTAAACATCCATGTAGATCAGTGGTTCCCATTGGGGGTGCATATGCACTTACGGTCCCCCTGTGGTTCCCGTACGGACACCCTACTGGTTCATGACGTTTAAAGCTTCTGTGGCGACATTACATTGATTTTATCCCAGATATGATAAAAATTACAGAATATTTTGAACTTATGAGAGGAAATGTATACGTTTAAATAGCTTATTATAATATTTTACCTCAATTCATTGAAAGTGAAAAGTTATGACAACGGCATAGTTACACCTAAATGCTTTACTCGGTCACAAAAACTTAACATTTTCTTTTTCAAAAACGGCGAGAACAGCATATGCTAACGATCATCCAATGCAAATGGTCATTTAGGGTGAGTCAAAATAAATTCAGAGAGTTACAGGTAAAAACTCTCGCTCAGTTGGGCTGTCACTTGACTGTGACATGAGTAATTATATGTTTGGCATATGTTGCTACGCCTCTGCCGTTCTGTATTAATTGAAAAACAATAACCTGGAAAACATCGACATCTACAATACTCATTCAGTACGTAATATACGAAGTTGATGCCATTTTAATGGCGGAGGGTCCGTGTGGTTCACGGCGGTTTCACAGGGGGTCCGTAGAAAACTGAACTTTGAGAAACACTGATGTAGATGGTATCAGTGCTGCGGAAAATGCCACTGGATATTCAAGCTCACAGGTAGAATTAATGTGAGGCCCTGACCTCTTCATCCCCCTGTTCTACCCACTTAGCGTTGCACTGGCTGCTTGAAATTTTGCCTTCGTGTTTCTCTGATGTATAGCTACTGTTAAGTGAACAAAGTGGAAAAAAATTTTTTTTTGCCCACAAGTGCACTTTTTTTTAAATTTCAAGGGTCTTGGGGCGGTAGCAGATATCAGTCTAGGCAAATATGCTTTTAACACAATTTTTTCTCCCCATTTGACAACGTTTCTGTACTAGCTACTATGGAAAATCGAGAAAAGTTGAAAAACGCTCCACCCTATAGTGCACATTTTAATCCAAATGAGAATTCCTAGTTTTCAGCACTGTGGATGAGTTTTGTGTACAGTGATAAGCCTGCACATCCGCATCGTCTTTGCTGCGGATGCAGATCTTTTAGCGGATTTTCCAGTTTTGACATCCGCCGATCCGGATGTTAGGATCTCAGCATCCGCGGCTGCAGCTGCGGATATTCCGCGTAGGCGGATATTTGCCCCATCACTAATATTTAGTTCCATAAATCTAACGTTTAACCATCTATTGTTGTGCAAATTAAAATGTAAGAAAACATAGATATAAACAACCAAGTTTGCATAATCAAGGTGAACGCTGTGTGCATTTGTGTGTGAAGTGGCGTGGGCTTCAGTAACGCTCCTAGATGCTGGGGGGAGGAGGAGGCAGCCGGGGAAATATAGCGTTCCGCTGCTCAACACAGAGATATCTTACCCCTTCGCCTTCTTCTAAAATAATATTCTAGCAATGGTGGCCCAACCAGAAACATAAACTACAGACATCTATATAGATATAGACTACATACTAACCTCTGTTGAAACAGGGGTATTGCTGTTACCAGATATTATACTGAAATGCAACGATTAAAGATTTCAAGTATCGTTTTATTCGCCATGAAGAGCTTACCTAAGCTAAAGACGTGTAGGTATCTCTCTTTTCCGTCCCTCATTTACGTACCAAGTTGTTCGCACTCCTGCGGATCGTAGTTTTTGCTGTTTATCCCGCGTGCTCAAAAATTTTGTTCGTGTTGTATGTTTTGAAACTTTGTTCGTGTTGGAACAAGCGTTACTCCTTAATGCATCGCAGAGAAATAAAGTGAAGATTGTAACTTGTCTTGTGTAAACCATCATTGACAAACTCATGCAAGTTTGAGTTCGCATACAATCACTGAAAGGTGCGTTGAAAAATAATTTCCCCGATAAAATCTGCAGGGTATCACTGGAAGTGGGTAGCAGTCTAGAATGCGAGGTCTAGCCGTTATGCCTGGTAGAAGGTTGGTTGAGTTTCGTCGCGAAAATTATCAGTTGCAAAGCACTAGCGAATACTTGGGAGTCTGCTTGGTATCACTGACGAAAGGCAGGAGATTAGATTGCGTGAATATCAGCTATGTAGAAGTCTGTAGGATATCACTATAGATGGGTAAAACAATAGATGGCGAGTGAAAATGTCAACATAAGCTCACTAAAAATTAAATGAAAGGGTAGTCTTGTGTAAAGCAGCACCAGAAGTTACTGTGGTAGTCGTAAAACCGAAGGATGTCAGTGTTAGCACATACATATGTGCATAGAAGGCAGCATGGTACCGTGAAGATGAACAGTAGAGGGGAGGGAGCAGGCCCTGAGTTATGATCTGGAACTAGGGTAGCGGGTGCGGGGCACAGCCTGAGGGTGGTGCGGGAGCGAGCAGCTTCTTTGCTTCCCATCATTTGTTGTCTTGTGTGCACTGCCTCTCCTCTTCCTGCCACCATCTCCTTCAGGAACCATTGAAAAGTAATGGAAGTGCCCCGCCGTAAGTGCATAGGGTGGCATATGCAAAATAGTCTTATTCTTAGGAGAAATTCAAAATTTCATTGTGTGTTCAGGGCTTTATATTAAGCGTTTCGTTAGCCTCAATCCCGTGTGAAGACTAGACCAAGATCATTGAAAAATTTTACGGATACTCCATTATAGAGCAATTCGTCTTTCCTCCAAATCGTGTGTTCTTTGTAGGCATGGCATGCAGGTACCGTATTTGCGCTTCGATTTTGTATCAGGGTCGAGTGTGTAAGGCCGGTGCGGCAGCGTGATTTTGGGCTTGGTTTCTATGGGGTTTCAATGGATTCAGAAAATGACTAAGCAGTACAGTCATACTATTCTTGCTGTTAATGTTACGTATCAGGTAGATGCTATCGTCGTAGTAGAGAACTGCACCTTACCGTTGGTGTAACTAACCACATCAACAACCGTTGGAAATACATATCGCCACAATGACCCTTTGTGCCCCCGTATGTGAATGAAGCACCACATCTTTTAGCCCCATCTTTTCATGGCATGAAGGAGTCGTTCTACTTTCTTACATTTTTATCCTAAAACGTTGTGACGCTTTGTTCTTTAATATTGGATGATTGATGGATGGATGGATGGATGGATGAAGTCCATCGATATTTTCACGTAGTACTTTTCCGAGTACGAGCAGCAAGTCTGTCTACTGGAATTATTTATTTGCTTAATCCTGTTTCGTTATCCTAATCGAGGCTTCCCTAGCACTGGGAATACCTTTCTTTCCTTGCCCCGTTTTTCTTATTTTAATGACCGTCGTGTCCTCGCCTGCAATGATCTTCTCGGCGTGAATTTCAGGTATTTTCCAACTGGATGCCACTTTTCTGTTTGTAAATTTCCTTGTCTTGCCCGATCGAGGAGGCTTGACTTACTGAAATCTGTCTTATTCATTGTGACTTACGTTTTCATATCTTTCAGTTTAGAAGTTGGCGCGATGTAAGCACTTCGTATTGACTTTTTCAGTGCCTCGTACGGACTTCAGTGTAGCGTCATCAGGTTTCACTCTGAGTGTAGTATTTAACGCGATAACACATCGAGCATGTGCTTTCAAGTTTGTCCACACTGCTTTGTGTTGCGTTCTGATGGCGTTTGGACACATGAAGTGCAGTGGTACAGCTCCAGAAGCCGCTTTGATGCACATAATTGTGGATGTCCTTTCATCACCTTACTTTAATTTAGCCTTTTGCGAGCAGATGAGCTTAGCTGCGTTATACTCGCGTGTTTTGTGTACAGAGAAGCAGGCGTTCGCTGCACCGTGTCGGTGTGCTGTCGTTGCCAGGTAACCGTGTCGGTGTGCTGCCTCATGTGCGCAGTGCTCTCGCGCGCGCTTCGTTGTTTTTGTGCAGTCCTACCTGCAAAATGGAGGCTAAAATAATCGAATATATGGCACTGCACCATAATTCACGCTACTTGTCTCTATCCGGTGTAATGCTGTAACTATCTCTATCTTGCTTATGTGTTTGTATTAACCGTAAATGTCCGGAATTGTTTGATTAGTGGCGTATGACACAATTTGCGCTCTTTAGATTTATTGCAAATTGGCTAGAATTTAAAAGCGCTGTATGGACGTGCGTTATCGAATAGAGCTAAATAATGCCCTTGTAGAATCAACGTTACAGTTATTTTCGTGTGACTATCACAAAAAAGATTACAATCAAAAATTTATTGGTGACCAACCTCATCACGTACCGTATTAACGTGTTTATTTCTGTAGCTGATATGTGTATTATTAGTTACGCTCGACAAAATTCATGTCCTTGCATTTTTATGTTTGAAATAGTGGCCCGAGCCGTCCTTATAAATGACGGCAGAAAATTAGCATTTCAAGAAAAGCCCCGTTGTCTGTTTTGCTTTTTACTTCTCATAGGGCTTCTTAAATAAAAATTCAGCATTTTGCCTCCAAAACTAGATATATATTATATGAGACAGTTAGGTGGCATCTCCCGTAGCACCTTTGAATATGTCCTAACAAGGTCATGCAGGCGAGCTCAGCCTGCTCAGGTCCCTCTCTGTCTAGTTCCCGAATGCGACCTCCGTATCCTAGATACCGTCTTCGGCATTTGAATTTCTTCCTATCTTATTCCCCCAGAGCGTGTTGAGAAAAATAATAAATTTATTCATAAATAAAAACGCAACGTGAATTATATAGCACTGATTACTCGTTCACTATACTGCTATTTCGAAAAAATGAACAGTTGTTAGGGCAGCTCCAATGAAGCTCCCGTCACTATTATTCACAGTTGAAACATTGTTTTTCTTTTGTTATGTTTGAAAGTTTTCCTTTTTTTCGCTAGAGAAAAATAACGAATCGACGACTTTTTAAAAAGCTCCAGCTTGCGCTCTCGCCTGACCCAAACAATGTGCCCCGAAGCTTGTATCTTCATCGAAATGTGTTTTAGCATAGGAGGAACTGGCTTGGATGTGTCTTACCTGAAGTAGTGATGACCATGTCTTCCTTGGCTTGCAACTTTTGAGTCCTCCTCTCTTCTGTGTAATGTTGCCCTAAATATTTCTGTGCCAGAGCTGTTAGGCATTATTACTCAAAATTGTTTTTGAAGCAGTTCTCATGTTATCAACCTGTCCTGCTATTTTTCTAGCCAGTCTAGTTGCAAGCTTTTGCTTTCTTCCTCGTCTTTCGCTGTTCCCAACTGTACGAACCCATTCATTACTCTCTGAACTGTTGATACAGTTAGGGACCATAAATTGTTTGTGTACTGCCTTATATTCCTCACAGCTCTCTTGAGCATCAATAATCAGCGCTAATTAATCGATGCTTTATGCTTTTTCTTCACAATGTTGATTTGACGGTACCCAATGATATGATACCATTTACACGTAGCTAGTACTACCCTTGCAGTTAACAAAAGTTAATGCTCGTATTCTAGATTAACCTACTCTATTCCATGAACGCATTCATAAATAATACTCCTAATGGAAGGCAACGGAATAACTGTTCACCCTCTTAGGGGGCATAGGATGGGTGATAGGCTGTAATGTTAGGTTTGTTCATCTTGTGTTCTTATGAGTTGCGACCCTGGCCGACTCCATAGATACCTTAGCTTTAGTTAGGCCTTCGGGATGGCTGTTCTGTTTTTCATTCCCACTTAGCTTATTCCATTTTCATACTGTTATTGATGCTTCCTTCTGGTCTTCCTCTGCTTACCCGATTTTCTGTTGTCATGCGCGTTGATCCTTCGTGTATGGTTTCCACGTTTCTCTCGACCTTCTATTCGTCCCTTTTTTCTTCTTCTCTTTGGATCACTGTGTATGCTGCAGGTAGGAGTACAATAATTGCGATTCTTGCCTGTAAGTCGTTGTACTTAGTGAGATGGGTGTATCTAAATCAAAACAATATAATAATCGCAATCGTGTGTGTATACAGTATATTGGTATCTTTCGTGTTCCGTTCTTTATAATATAGATACGCGAAAAATAGGCCAAGTTAGATACTTTGGCGATTTTGTTTGGTCGTGATGAAAACTGACTTGCGAAAATTGAACCAGGCTGCAAAATATGCCCAAAGTAGGGAATCCATATTCTTATCCGTAAAATTGAACACACTGCTTGCTCTGTCAACGTTTATGATCCAATCGATGAAGATGGCCACGCTTCTCTTGGCAATCTCGTGAATTATGATTTTTGCTTACTTCCTACTTCAAAACTATTTTCTCCCAGTTCCTGACGCGCATATTGAGTCTAGTATGAACGAAGCAAAGGCAAAACTATACCTATTAAGGGTGCAGTAGACGCTAGTCGTGGGTCGGATGTCCATTTTTTGGACATTCGCGGATGTTACCATCTTGACATTCGCGGATGCAGATACGGATATCAAAAAAGGGTGCGGATGTTCCGCGGTTGCGAATATTCGCCCCACCGCAAACACACACACCCCCTCTCACGACGGCAGTTTATACCACACTTGGGGGGGGGGGAATCTAGATGGTGTTCGTTGACAGGGACAGCGCTTGCACACATTTCAATCCAAATGAGAATTTGTAGTTTTCAGCACTATGGATGAGCTTAGTGTACAGCGATAAACCTGCGCATCTGTGCTTCCTTTGCTGCGGATTTTACAGTTCTGACATCTGTGGATGCGATTGCGGATGTTACCATCTTAGCATCCGTGGATTCAAGTGCGGATGTTAAAAAAAAGGTGCGGATACGAATATTCGTCCCGTCACTAGTCTAGACGCACAAGACGGGGCCCCAGCTCACCGTCTAATCGATGTCCGAAATCTTCTGAAAGAACTTTTCGATGAGGGTGTGGTAGCTGTGGATTATTATTATTAAAACTTCACGCTTGAGCTCCCACGGACAGGTAATACAACCCAAATGAAGCACCTTGCAACACCGGGAAGTCCAAAACACTGCTAAAGGAAATCCAGCAAAAAACCATCAACAGCTGACTTAAACGCCTGCAGGCCAATACGACTAAAAGCAGATGCCGGCAACAAATTCCGAACCTTAGCCGACCAGGGCACGAAGCACCGACCGAACTGATTAGTTCGATATCGGACATCCTCCAAAGTGAAAGAGTGCGCCGTTGAATGGCCCCCTAGGTCACCTGACCTCACCCCCTGCGCTTACTTCTTGTGGGGTTATCTTAAAAACCGAGTGTACACCACGTCCCCACAAAACCTGAAAGAATTGCGGGATCGCATTCGCAGAGATGTGGATATCCTCAGGAATAATTCCGACGTCATCAAGAAAGGAGTTGGTGACATGCGCCGGCGATATGGACTTCGATTGGATAGAGGAGGTGGCCATGTAGGATGGTTGCCACTTAGAGGATGTTGGAGATTAGCAGCCCTTGGTTATGTGATGAAACACGTTTCTTTACAACGTTTGTATCCTGTTTTGTAAATCATGATGCTGAAGGTGTGTTAAAAAATTTTTCCATTTACTTTTTTCTTTGACATTCGAAGTGAACCAACAACGTTTTCGCACCCCAACGTCTTGGTTATGGTACCCAGTCATACAAGGGTCTGGACAATTAATCTTGAGGTCATTTTAAAGCTCATAATCTCTACTTCATACTGACATCTTGATAGTGGATGGGGATTGCATAGTTTGGTCATATTAGCACTTTTGATTTAGGTGACCATATTTTTTGAGACACTCTGTATAGATATGTTAATGTATTTGAATTGTGAGAAGTGCGCCTCATGGTATTTTAAGCAGACCTTGTTCGTATTGATAGTACTACAAAAGATAGTTACGCTGTCAGACGTTGATTTCGTTTAGCGTATGCTCCACACGAAGAAAAATACTTTTCACGCTCTGCATCATAATTTTCACCATCCAACACCAGACGGAACTGGTCTCTCTATATATGTTGGAATGTCTAGTCGTAGCTCGCAGACTTTTTTTTTGCCAAAATGAACAATAATTGATAATTTATTAATCATTACGTAGTGCAATTTATTATTTCTATTCGTATTATTCTGTAATCACTCTTCTGTTCGTCAATTAAATTATTACTTGTATAGTTAAGTACCGTATTGGTGTGTAAAACGTTATCTTTAAGAAGCATCAAAAAGTTCATAGCGTCGTGGGCTGAGATGTAGGTCAGAGATATCACAAGATTTCGCATTATCCAAATCTAGTAAAAAATTTGGCCACGGATACCTGCAAGTTTCACGTCATTCGGTTGCTGTCAAGAAATTGCGTCGCAGATACTCGAAAATTTTCACATTCTCCAATTCGGATTTTGTTGATTTCTCGCTTTCAGGGCCACACCTGTTGCTCTGTTCTAAATGAATGTGATATATTCAACTTTTATTCAGTGAACATTTCAGTGCTGGTGTTGTGCATCATTCAGAATTTCATGACACGTCAGGCTAGCTTGCTGATTGTTTCTACAGGCTAGGCAAACAAAATGATTGTTTAGCCATAAAAACGTGTATTCCATAAATAACCGAACCTCTGTGCAGGTGTCGGTACTGTTAAGGATTTTCATGCCTTGTCCGGCAAGCGAAAATGATTGTTTTGGCCATAGGAATGTAATATTTTGAACAGCCGCGCCACCACGCAGTTGTTAGTAGTGCTTTCGAGAATGCTTTTGATACATCAAACACCAAAAAAAATATTATTTATTTTGCCGTAAGAACGTTGATTCCATGAACAACCGTACGTCCATGCAGGTGTTCGTGCCACTGAGAGTTTTTTTGACCCGGATGAATTTGTTGCGGAGGGCAGGACATCCTTGTTCCAGGCTGCTTTTGCGTCTCCAATAAAACAGGTTGCTAATGGATGCGAGAGATAAGAGGCAGTATCTCTGTATGCCCAACTGCCTCACTCGAGACCTCTTACGACTTCTATATCTCGGTAGATGAGCAGTCTCCAGTATTGTTTTTTGTTTTTGCACACACCACCATGTGTGCTCTTAGCTTTGTACTATTGTTTCATTCATACTACTCGCTTTTCGCACCTGCTGGTGCCCTGGTCTTACAATATTTTTCATCATAAGCAAATTATTTTTGATGGTTGCATGTTAGTTCACTTACAGTGAAATATAAAATTTTACTGCGGCATTAATTCATAAAAAAGACTTCGGGACCTCCCCCATTACCAGCGAAGACTAGAACTTACAATTTGTGTTGAAAAAAATGAATATTTCGAAAAGTATCCTATTATCAACACGTGTTAAGAGTAAACATCGGAACGAGGGACAATATAATTATCCAGAAGTTCCAAAAACAATCAGAAGATGCTAACACTGTTTGACGTTTCACTCGAGTTGCTAAGGGCGTTTTCTTCAAATGAGCGAAGAACTGGCTGCTTTCACTAGTTGCAATTGTTACGACATCTGGAGATATCATTGGCTACTATGGTCCATGCTTATTGCGGAACGATCGCATAAGTCTTGCGCAACGTGCTTTTGCTTAATATGCTCGTCTATCTCGTTTGTAAATATTGCTTAGCAGTTAGCCGTCACAGTTTCGCAAATAAGAGGGTAGTTTGGCGCTGTGCTTATGTTGGTGAAATCTATGTTCGCCTTACAATTTTTCCGTGACTACATTGTCTCTGTGGCTGAGCTAGTTCTTTTATGGCTTCCATCCTTTCAGCTTCATAACTGAATATTGCATCATTGTCAAAGAAGATGCTGAACCAAGTGGTGTAACTTCATTATTAGAGTGGCACTGTGCAGAGCGCATTGGTGTATGCATGCAGTCACAGACTATGTCGACTGGACACGCCTTTTGGTCCTCTCCTGATTACCAAATGCCGATGCGACCGAAGATACCGGGCAGAAGTGACCACTTAACGCAGCGCGCGCCTCTTATACTTTTAGGTATAGGGCGCACACGCATCCCTGGTGTAGATGTAGCGAGAGAGGTAATAGCACTTAGCCATAAAACTCTAAGGTAACTCCTAAAGTTGTCAGGTGGCCTCTGGTGCCTATCAGGATTTAAGTAACTCGCACATTTCCAACTTATGGCTTGATGATGCTGTCGCTTCTCGCTAATTCGCTAAAACCATCCTATACCCTCTTACGCCGCCGCACTTCAATGCCACTGTAATAAATGCCTTCGTGAAAGGGGCACTGATAACGGAGATGGTGTGTATGCATTATATAGATGGGTCTTGCTGGACTAGCCGTAGTTGCGTTCCTTGCGTCCGTGTCTACGAGCGTCCTTTTGGATGCTCTCTGCATAGAAGTCCCCCTAGCTATTGCATCTGTGCCTGTGTGTGTAAACTGTGCGATTGTAGAATCCAGACTTCGTTATGTTGTATATAACTGTTACGCAGGTACCAGTTCAGATTTGCTCACATGCTGGATTGTATCTTCATGTGAGGGTGAAACCTCAGGAATAACCTTTGCAGTTTGATTCTAAAGCGCATTGTCATTTTGCTGCTACGGTATAGCTGTTACTACTTTTCTGTTGAGCTCTTGAGTTTTTTATATGGGAAAATACTGTGCCGAACTATGGTATATATTTTTCCTCGTCGCGAAATTTTGAATGTGTGCTGCGCCGAAATGCGATGTGTTGGCGATAGTGTTTAAGGGTTCACGTATGTATTCTGTCGCTAGTTTTTTGTGAATAATTAAAATTCAGCTGCAGCAGTAGTACGAGAAAGTGCTTAAATCAAGATTAAAGCGTGGATTGTGACGCGTATTGGACAGCGTCGCATTACATTAAACTTGGAAATGGAAACAAGATGAATTGCACGAAAGCTTTGGTAGCTATAACTAGTTTTTTTAAAGATGCATTTTCGCTTTTTACTACACTGTTGACGCTATCATGGACACACTTTGAGTTAAATTGTGAGTAGGGTTGCAGACTGACTTTAGATTGTTACCGGAATGGAAATTTTTAAAATTAACCAAATTATTGACTTAAGCTCTAGAAACATGGTCATGTGTACTGTGGGTTGTATGTTGTACTGTAGTTTTATTTCATTCTGCTATAATTTCATTCATTAACCGAGTCGTGTCGTATAACGTGCATGCAGACAGTGCGTTTCATTTGAGGTAGCTCCCTCTATACATATAATCCATTTATTTGCTACTGCATGTCGGCATCTCCTGCTAATAATTATGATGAGCGTTACAATTTTTCCTTGCTCTCAAAGCTCCTGACGACACTTCCAGTAACTAATCCACGAGTTGTGGCTGTGTATTTTTTTTAAAGTTGACACGCAGAAGAGTTAACATGTCTTGTAGAAGTTGTTTCATCAAAAATATGAAAACTGTGACAACATGAGTTGTAGGCAAGTGCACGTTGGGATAAGAGTGTATGCAGCAGCTCTAGCTTCCATTTCATGCTCAATGTCTGCCGATATCCGTAGCACTGCTTGCTGTTCATTGCTCACTTGTATGCCGTCTACGTTGGCATTTATGGAACACCTCACCGATCGGCGAGTAAATATATTTTTTATTAGTTGCAGCAGGTTTGCAGCCTCACTCTCGGTGCATTCACCATCAAAACTGTTCATTGCATGGTCGTACGCTGTGTGTCTAGCGTTTGCAGAACACCGCGTCAAGCGTTGGGGAACTATCTTTTTCTCTCATTACTTACAACATTTAGTGTCTCTAACTTTATTCTGTTAATGCTTAGTTGCATGTCGTGCATGTGCATTTTCAGAGTAATGTAGGGTAGACTTGAAACGTGAAGGAATTGCTCCATTTTCTAAGTATATTTCTTGTCGATATCGTCATCCCGTGAATGTTTCCCTGTTTTGCCGTATCTCTTGTGTTGGTTGAGTAAAACACTAGAGCGACGGGCGATGACTATCATCCATAATTTTCCATGTAGGTTATAAAGGATAAAAACCTGGGGAATGCGTTTCTCTAACGCACTCATTCATAATGAGCCCCTTAAGTAGACTGTTTTTTTCGGGTTGTCTTCTTTTCTGATACTAAAGTCTGGTTTTCTTGTCTAACGCCTGGTGTCTAAAACTAAAGGGCGTGCGCAGCATTAATAGCTGCATTACTGCATCGAGCTTTTCTTCTGTCGCAGCATCTTGTCAGTCATTGGTGCTGCAGGGCTGAAGACGTCTTGTATTACCCCTGCTGCAATACCAAAGTTGAGTGTTACGTATGCAATGATCGATGTGGCTCTGAGTTAGGCACTCCTTGTATTACACCAGTTGTGTCCGACATGTTGAGTGTCGTATATGTTGTGCGTATGAACACACGGTACAGGTGTTCCCGTGCATCCCAATGTGTGTACAGGTGTGCACCTGTCCTCAGCTCCAGCTCTTGCTCTACCATCAACTTGCCGTTGACGCAGTTTCTCATGTTACGGTATCTCATGTTTTACTTCTGCGGCGTCTTGCTAGTGAATGCAATTTACTTAATTGATGGTGCATATTCGGGGGTTCCGAACGATTTTCGTGTATATAGACTACTATTTTGTTTTTACCAAATCATGTACTTTTTGAAATGAACGAATTGCTAATTTTGATAGGTAGCTACAGTAGATAAATATCAACTCGGCGTGTCGTTTACGTGTTATAGCCTCAACCCAGTGCATTACGCTGCAAATTGAGAAATTTTTATCATGAGGTGTTTTGTCCCGTTGAAATTTCATTATTTCATATTCTAAGCGTACCCTAAGGATACTTGGTAAGCGGCTGGAAGGTGTATCTTCGTATACTTTCAGCATTGGCAACCTAGTTAAAATCCACTTTTAACCTACTTCTGCTGTTTTTTCACGCTCTCGTAGCTTATTAGCTAGTTACTTTACCGCCCTCATGCAATCATATCTTGCCTATTATCCCTAAATCATAATGATACCCTATCTATAAAGAAATACAGTAGCTACTTGGATAGAACCAGCTGTGAAACAGTGGTATTAAAAAAAAAATTGCGTGTTCGAAGTTGTACGGTGCGCCTTTTGTTTGGAGTTACTGTCAGTGTAGCGGAATAATCCAGAGTTTCTTCCAAGTAGGGTTGTTTTTCTGATGTTTCAAATCAAATCCTTCGTTTCTGTTCTCGTATAGAGAGGGGCTTTCCTATAATGTCAATTTGAACAAGGACAGAAGTTGATGTTCACTGGGAGCGCGAAATTTGGCATATCATTTTCGATAGTGGTGTCTTGGCAGTCACTTTTCTGCTTTGGCTCGGTCCTGTAACGCCTCAGCGTCAGCGTCTCGTACTATCTTCTAATGTTATTGTTGAGTCGTGTCACGTGAGCTGCTCGCTGGACTACTTCGTGCTCTGTAGCGAGCGCATAAAAGCAGCTACTCCTGCCGGTCTCAGTTTAATTAACGCTTGTATTTCTTGCCACCGTGGTCGTGCTAGCAGAATTCTCGTAATGATCTTCTGCTGCCACATTGAGTATTCCATGTACATGTGTGCCATCATTATACGGAGAGCCTTCTTGTTAGACCCATCTTGATGCTTCCTTCCCAGTAGCTGTTGTGTCGCGCTGTCGCTACTTCGTTGTTGTCCTCTGATGCTGTTGGCTGCGACAGTTTGTGTCGCACCAGTCCTATGTAACATCTGGTTGTGTGAATCCTCTAAGACTTGTGATACTTCTTTGTACAGCGAGTGTTTGCATCTGTTTGCCCAGTGATTCATGTGTTTCTTGCCCTGTGACAAAATTTTTGACTGTCGAGAGATGAAAGAAAGTATGTCGTACAGCTTGTGACCATTCGAATGTGTTTTAAGTAGAATATAAGCCTCCAAATCTTTTGTGCTAGCTACTTTGATCCAAAGTTGACGTTTGAGCCTCACATTCGTTCGGTTACCTCACGTGCATCGCAGAAAATTGGTCTTATGAGGTGTGCTTGAAGAGTGTTTGGCTCGGTAGAATTGACACGTCGCTGCTTTAATTGCTATGTCCTCCCTCTTTTGGAATACTGCTCCTTAGTCTGGGGTTTTGCTTCTGATTGTCATCTGCCTTTGCTTGATGAAGGGGTTCGTCGATGTGCGTGCATGCTGGATGGTGTTGTGCCTTGTGATCTGGCGCGTCGTCGCAGAGTTGGTGGGGTCTGCTTTTTGTATAAAATTTACAATTGCCCTAGTCATCCACTGTCTGATTTTCTTCCGGAGCCATTTATTCGGGTGAGGTATACTCGGCGTACTAGTGCTCTTCATGAGTTTGCCTTGGAACTGTTACGATGCCATACGGGCCAGTATTCTCGTTCGTTTTTTCTATCGTGTATGGATGTTTGCAATGGTCTTGATGGCTCTGTCTTTGCTGATGCGGATATTGGCAGCTTTAAACGATCTGTACACAGAGCTAATCTGTAATCTCGGATCTTGTTTTTTTTTTACTCGCTGGGCTGGTTGCGTGGGAGTTTGTCAACCTCATGGAGTTTCTTTGTTCCCGTGTCGCCAGTCTGGTGTGATTTAAGGGGATCGTTTAGGCGAAAATGGTCAAAATGATCAATTTTCTGTTTTTTGCTCAAAAAGTGTCTTCAGGTATGGGGGCATTACGTCCTACATTTTTAGGGGGCTAGCGGCACTAGAACGCCCCCAAAATGGGGGGGGGGGGAAATGGGTCCACAGGGGGTCCAAATTTGCCTTTTTTTTTGCTGCAAAATCATCAGTACCGTATACCAAAGGCTGTTGCATACCAAATTTCTAGGGGCTAGCGGCACTATAAATGAAACATGCCAAGGGCATTTCCTTCGGAATTACTGCATTTTATAACAAAAAAAAAACATAAAATTGCCTCTATTGAAAAATCTACATTTTCAGACTAAAAAAGAATAGAACTGCCTTAGTTTTTGTGCTAGAATAAAAACAAAGACAGTTTTGGAATCCTTGAAAGATTTCCTACAA
>LQNS02000138.1:16937239-16966517 GCA_001587735.2 Parhyale hawaiensis
CTGGTGTATTTACTACCGCATTGACCATACCCAGTACTTCATGAGTTCATGTTCCATGCACATCACTTTTACACTGCCAAACTGTACTATTGTCACTGCAACTATATTATTTGCACAACAGTAAATTAATTGGCCAGAAACGTCTGTTGATTGTCCATTCTCGAGCCATTTCCGAACTCCACCCTCCAACAACGCTTTGTACAAGGGAATGATGATGTCTTTGGACTTGTATTCAAAATTTCTGGTGATGAATCCCAGTACTCTGCTTGACATTTTCACACTGTCAACTTGCTGACTGTGTTGTAGCTTGTTTGTAATAGTGATTCCTAAGTCACGTTGTTGGGTGACAGCAGCCAATACCGTCCCATTCATTTGCATTGGGGGCGCAGGGTTCAAGTCGGGATACACGTAATGACTCGTAAACAGCTGATTAAAGCTCATCTGCCACGTTCTGCTCCATTCCATGAGATGGTCAAGGTCTTGTTGGAGCTCGGCTCTTTTTTTTTGGCAGGATGACATAGTTTAGTATCATCCGCAAATTTACTGATTTTACTACGGATGTTAAGATCGAGATCATTGATGTAAATTGAGAACAGAAGTGAGTTTCTTCGAAGTAGCTTTGTTCTCCTGATGTGTCAAATCCTTCGTTTCTGCTCCCGTATGAGGGGCTTTATTAATGTCAATTTGAACAACGGCAGATGCTGACGTTCACTTTTGAGCACTCGTTCTCGTGCTCCCATGACGGTATAAGTAATGGCTTCCTTTGTGCGATTTTTGGCGTTGTAATGTAGCTATACACTTCCTTACTTTTTAGTTCGCTAAGAATATTTTTTATCGAATCAGAGGAAGAATGTGTTTATAGTTGCCTTTTGTCTTCCAATGATCGTGAAGTTAATATTTGGGCGTGTTAAGCTTCTTCGTTCAGTCACTTCCGCCGAGTTATTCATGTGTTCAAGTAGAGATGCGGAGTTGGATGGGCCAAAATTCTGACTCAGACTCTTTAATTCCAGTATCCAGCCAGGGTCTGACTCCGACTTCTTAGTCCCCCAATTCCCTAAATTTCAGACTCCTAGCGACTCTGCGCTCTGTCGCCGACTCCGATTCCTGAAACAAGCGAGTGTTCGACTCCAATTCGTGGCTTCCAGGATGTCCGACTTCGACTCAGCATTTTGTGCTGAAGTCAATTCCTTACGTTCGTTATTTATTACTATAAGTCTTATGAGCAGAACATACTGAGAACTTCAATATACCAGATGTAGAGGACACTTAGTCATGAAAACTTCTGGTGTCATCCAAATCTTACCAATATTTAGTACCTGATAATCTCGGCCCTGTTTGCCAAATTGTGGCTCCTCAGTAATTACTTCATGAGCCTACGTGCTTCACGCTGTATTGTTGTTTTAACCTTCGTTATCTTTTATCTTAGTTATATTCTGCCGCTGATAAGATTTGCATCACGCAACAGATAGAGGATATAACTGTCTGCTTATCTTCCCATCTCTCGACCCTCTCACTCCCCAATTCTAGTTGTACTTCAGTATGATGCTGCTCTACCGAACTGTCCAAATACCTATTGGTGACTTGGCATATGCCCCTGTATGCCTAACCTATTGTGTCGCGCTCATGCGGCAGCAAAAAGGTATTTTTTTCTGCTATGCTATCCTCCAGTGCGGTGACTCTCCTTGCGGGGGCTGGCCGTGTATTGGACGTGTTTTGACGATTTTCTTCCACTGTAGCAGCACCATGTAGTTGATAGAGAGGCTCAAACTTTTATATATATATATATATATATATATACACGATTTGAAAAGAAAGTGGTTTCATGCTTTCGTTTATTGGTCCTTCATATAAGGGATGTAGAGTCGCAAGATTTTGGGCCATTCGAGTCTGGGTCAGGCATTCGCTTGTCCCAGGATTCGTAGTCGGAAGAAAATTAGTAGTTTCTCTATGTCACCGTAGTGCAGCAGCCTGCTCTATTGGCCACAGTGCTGAGCTCTACTTGTCTGGCAAACATAATACACTACTCTACTTGTGTGTCTGCGCTCCGTGTTCTGTGTCTGTTCGCGGGGGCTCGATATTTGTCAGGCTGTTGCGTTTGTCCTGTGCTGCAGGCTGCGGGGGTCCGCGAGGACTCCACATTACAGTCGAATCTGTTTTGATGTATGGAGTGAGACACTTGGTGATGCAAGGAGTCGGCGTCAGACCCTCTATCGTCCGACGCTGCAGCCATGGTCGATCCCCTGTAGATACACATATATACATATATGGCTACCGGTATGCTCGCATTGCTGGTTGGCCTACTATGTGTTTGTGACTGAGGGTTTCGGAGTCAGGAAATTGCTGTTGGAGCCGGAGTCGGAATTTAGAGCCCGATTCTTTCTCCGAAACCACGTGACAAAATATCCGAAATTTTTAAAATTTTATTCAGAATTTTTGGTCATGAATTCAAAAAATAATGGAAGATGTTGGAAATGTTAACAAATATTGTTTTTGGCTTAACCCATGTGTTTGCCGATGACAGTGAGTACACAGTACAAGTAGAGTCTGCCTAATGCTAATTATTTATATTTTATGAACTATGTTGTTACTTTCCTATCCCAGGCGGTGGAAATAATTAAGAATTTCATTCCAACTGCCAACATGGTATTTTCTTAATCTTGTAATGATAGTGTATGTTTTTGACATTCAGTCCTTAGCCTGGATAATGATTATATATGAATTATAAATATGTATAAGAAAATTTAATATTCGAAATGGTATGTATACTAGTGATGCCAAATATGATCAGTTCACCAAGAAGAAACTACTCTCAGTAGCTCAATATGTGTGTATAGTTAAGTAAAAAGCAGTTTTACATAATTGTCATGTATATTAAATGCTAATGTATCGAGGAGCCAGGGTCGGAAAAACGACGACCAGGAATCAGACTCGCAATAAGTGGAGGATCAGGAATAGGAGTCGGACTTGAGTCATCCGACTCCGCCACCCTGGTTTCTATGAGACTCGTCTGTGTAGCTGCTACTTCCATTCTCTGCTGCGTTAATGGACTATATATATATATATTATATACAGTATACGCAATAAATTACAATGACGAATGCTATGGATCGTATACATATTTGCAGTAGGCTAGGCCATATATGATGAAGTACAGTACCTACTGTCTATAGCATCGTTTTTGAATGATAAAGTGTAGTGCATGAACAATTTTTCCTTTCAGGTCTTTTCTAATGTACCTCATTGCTAATGATTTCTTATTTTTCATTGGAGTATTTGGAATGACGTATGAGACGCATTATTTTAAGTATGATAGTGTAGTATAAGCTTGAGTTTAAGCGCAGAGAATCAGTAAGACTATTTTACTATTTTGGAATGCCATCGTAGAACATTCAGCAAAGCATTCTCAAATTTACCCAATTTATCGCCTTGGATACATAATTACTTGGCTACGTTGTAAGATTCGGGGAGCATTTAGTTTTCCGTTGCTGTGATGGGGTGCGTTACTACTTAACCAGTCTTAACTTGGACTCGCTGCCTGTTGTAACCAGCGCCCTATGACATCTATAATTTAGCTTATGTTTACAGTTTACTGTTAGAACACCTCTGTTTACGGTTTATATACAGCGTTCGGCCAAATAATGTGTGGCGTGTTTGCTGTAGTCTACAAGGTATCATACGTTTCGCAAGATGATCGGCAACGGCCACTGTAATCAGTACGACGGTTCCACTACACCTGACAGCTTGAGGTAAAAATGGGAAAGTGTTATATATCTTTTCCGCACATACCACATAGTATATTTTAGCTCAGCATTTTATAGGTGTAAACTCATTGCTATCTACTTTCTTGCTCATGTTAAGCGGATGTTTGTAACGACAGTTTGAGAGATCGGATGGTATCTACTAAAACTAAACGCTTGCCGACAGATAGTTTCGAGGCACAAGCCTTTACTCATAGCCTATATCCGGCGGAAAGTCTTATCCTTATAGCTGTTACTCCGATGTAGTAACCGTGGGCAGAGGTATGCCGGTCTTGCAAACTTGCAGATATTCCTTCGGATGAATTTATGAGACTTCCGATCTTTCCAAGGTCATACGCAATTCAGTCAGTATGTCAGCTTTCCAGTTGTGCATGTGTAGGCGGAAGTGATGCGTTTAAAAGCGCGTGTTGAGAATACGAAGCAACATCAGCATTAACTGTGTAGACGTTGTACCTTTCTTGTCTGCACGTAGTAGGGTTACATTAAGCCTCCTTTTCAAGTAGCTATGCCTTAGTTAAGACTTATATACATATATATGAGTTAGGTACCCCTCTAAGTGTTGTATATTAGCATAAATCAAAATTTAACCTCGTCCCTACATCACTCTGCATTATAGCCTGATAAACTTATTACTGTGCATCGAAGTTATAGATCATCACTAAATACTTGGATGAACTCACGAAGAACTTGACGCATTTTAAAACATAATATATGGCTTTATTTATTTTCACTCGTGGCTTAGATATTTAAGCTGTTCACTTAAATGCATAGGAAATAGAATTACTAATTGTTGTTTGCGTGTTTTCACGTAATAAACACCCAAGTTCTACTAACTGCTAATTACGATAGTAATACCCAGATACTTGCTGATTTCCATATATTACCTTAATTTGATTCCTCGTTGCAGGGGCATTGATGATATTCGATTTACTCATCCTATGTTGTGGGTCGTGAGGATCTCCAGGGGATACGATATGTTACTGCATGTAGCTCCTCCCAGGCCTTCGGGCACCGTTTCTTTTTATGCGTACTTAGCCTTCTTTCTTCATTTTCTTCTTTAAGTGGACCCTCCTGCATAGGCTCCTCATTTTGGTGCTTTCTCTTATGCGACGTAGACCTATATGTTCCTTCTCTTTCCTCTATTTACTAACATTGACTGTGCAGAGCTCAAACCACGCAAAGATTTCGTTCTATTGCCTTTTGTTTCTACAATAAATGGCACGGTGCGGTGGCGCGTGCACCCCTGCAATACTCGGCCCCGTGCAATGCCTCAGACCCATCATTTATCGATCAAGGGAAGCTCCAGCACCCTCGTCATCAGTGCTTGCGAGGAACACCTTTCGTTACCGCTCTATCCCCGCACCTTATTTTATTCTTTCTTCTCGGTCGTGCTTTTCATTTTTGCGTAAGCAAGCTTAATATACAAGTACGGTTTTTCATTTGTGCTTCAAATTGTCTTCAAGCAAACGTTACCAACGGCCGTCGTTACTTGTATATTCTACTGTGCTGTCTTTAATTTGTTTCTTGCTTTTTGTTCTCTCTTCATATATTGTGCAAAGAGGATTTGTTTGTTCAGTTGTCGCCCATTTTCTTTTTGCTTCTTGGTCCTGCTCATCTTTTAATCCAACGAACTTAATTTGTGCGAATACTATCGTTCATTTTCTTGGCGTTTCTTAATCTTTCCTTTCTTTTAAGTAAATGCTCTGTGTTCACGGCTGTCTTTTCTTCGCGTTTGTAGACGTGTAGCTTATTTTGTGCAAGCAAGCGTGATATTTTCAAGTGCTATCATGCGTTATTAAAGATACTACAGGATAACGATTCAGAATTCTTAGCGTTGCGTAAAATGGCCAAAAGGCAGTATAATTGTTATATTTTTACACGCTTTTTGCGCTTAATTACGAAAACTGAGCTGTGGTGCTGGAAAACTTACAATCCAACGGGTGCACATCGAGTAGTTACCCTGGCACAATATGATACATAGGAGCGGACCCGTGTTGAACTATTTCGTGAACTTAGTTCAGTGGAAAGACTGTGTGAGTTCACTTTTTCTTGCACAATAGTCGTCACTTCCCTATATAGCCTTGGAACACCTCCACAGAAAATGACTTGTGGCACACGTACCTCCTGCCACTAAAATGGTCTCAAGCTAGTAGAATGTATTGCGCTGCTTGCTTATAATCTATAGACGGTGTATCTGTAGCTATAGGTAGATAGCGTTACTCTAATGTCATTTGTAGTTAAGAGGGTAGTTAAAAAACAAGCCTGTAGCTATATTTTACATGCCTTGGAAGACTGTTTGCATTGATTTGTAACAATGTTATGCTGATCAGTAATATTAAAATTTAACTTTTCTTTTGATAAAAAAAGTGAAAATTGGTGGCAATTTTGTCGCTTATCACTGTTGTGATTAATCACTATGTGGGATGGTGGTGAATCCTAGTATCCAATGGTAACTAGCGTACCCGTGCTGTAAAAAATGACAGCTAGGAATTTGTGAAAGACCCGTCTTCTTTTAACATACTCTTTTTGTTCCTAATATACTTCTCAAGTATACACTACAAACGTCCAACTCAAATTGTCATAAGAGATAAGTGCTTTCTCTTTCAATTCATCTAAGCAGCACACTCGTTCTCCACCTGATACGACGTGCGAAAAAATGAGCATGTATTACCAAGCGGCGACGCATTACTGAATCAATGTCATTATTCTGTTTGTTTTATTAAATTCCCGCCGCGTATCCTACCTACCGAATGATTCACTTTCAGAACGGTGCATCGAAGTTTTTATGTTGAAGCTGGACTGGAAACTGGAAAAAATTGTATTTACTGCCACATAAAAAAGTCATCGCTTCACCTGTGCTTCATTGATCATCTGCTGAATTTATACGTCATGAACCGAAATCAAATATAGATTCAGTGAAGAAGGTAATACAAATCAGTCTCCTTGCAACGCTTAGAGAAGCTTCAGATATCTTCCTTGTTTGAATTTCAACTTACGCTGATTAAAATACGTTTGCCATCATCTGCAACCTGATACATTTCTTGGAATAAAAATGTATGTTTATTTTTACTCCGAGGTCTATTATCCACCACTATTTCAGTGGAGCTTGACAGGATGACCACAGGCCTAATTTTCGCCTGTTTTCTTAAAGTGACCGAAAATGGCAGATACACAAATTTAAAAAGCACAAACCAAAACTGTCATACCTGTTGGAATAGCTCCGGAAAATGTTACTAAACTCTTGAGAGAAAGCAACATTGCTTTGGTTTTGAAATCAACGAGCGATGCCACTATCTGCAGTTACCGTGAGCCCCGAAAGGGTCCCAACTTAGTCACATGTCTACTGCTTCGCTGCCGATTTTCAGCTGTTCAGACGCCCATGTCGTTGACTGTTTATGCTTTTTTCTATAGTCCATTTCGTCGCCTGTTAAACATACTTTTCAACGTTCATTTTCCCGACTGTTGCAATCGTCTTCAACGCTCATCGTGTTCCTTGCGCTTTAATTTTCCAGCGTCTAGTGCGTTGCTGGTTTCAGCTGTCCAGACGCTCATTTCGGTGCTTCTTAAAGACTCCTTTAAACTCCTACGCCCATTTTGTTGCATCTTTAAAACTCCTACGCCCACTACGTTGCCTGTTTACACACAATATTTCCAACGTCCATTATGCTATCTCTTTAAAATTTTTTTCGCGTGTATTGCATTGACCATTTCTAACTTATTTCAAAGTCCATTGCGTTGCCTGATTCATGCTAATTCACCATCTATTTTGTTGCCTGTTTAAAACTTTACCGAATATCGCTTCAGTAACCGGCACGTCGGTATACAGCCACATCGTTGTGTCCTCTCCACCTCGTCACTAATGCACATGCACCAATGCTGGCACAATCACATTTGATTTTACTTAGGGCCGAATTTCGCCGCTTTTTCGTTTGTTGGGCGGCTTTAATTTGAGTGGGTTGGAATGGTAGTCGTCGTATTTTGCTTTTGCCGGGCCCCAGCCTATGTAAGCATTGTGGCTCTCCCCCTCCTCATTCCCCAGGCGGGGGAAGGAGTGCAAGAGGGGCGGCTTTGCAATGGGTGCTCAGAGAAGAGGGGAAGTGCAGAGACTTGGTGGGAGGGCTAGAAAGAAGGGTCTGTTGCTGGTAGGCGCGCTGCTCTTCCGTCCTTACTCTACAATATTACATCTGCTGCCCATGTATGGTGAGCACGCTGATTTTCCGGCCGTGCTCTATAATAGGTATTATATCTGGTGCTCGTGTACGGTGGGCGCGCTGGCTGCTCTTCTGTCCTTACTCTGTATCACATTACTGCCCATGTATGGTGGGCACGCTGCTCTTCCGTCCTTACTTTATATAATATTGAATCTGTTACCCGAGTATGGTGCTCTTACATTGCTATCTTAATCTATAACTTAACATCTGCTGCTCTTGTGAGATGGTGGCTCTGCTATATACCATCTTAACTTTATAATATCGTATTTGCTGCCTGTGTGAGGTGGGTTGCTGCTCTTCCGTCCTTTTAATGTATTGCAATATGCTGTTCGGTGGGGAGGGGGGGGGGGCGTGCTACTCTGTCAGTCTGTCTTCTTACTGTTAGATCTTCTTGTGGTTCGACTGGAAGTATGGTGAATAACAGAGGTCGGCATCTCCGATTATGTTACGATGGCAATACCATCGCTCCATCGCCGTCACAACCAAAAATCGCCAAATTTTCATCGGCGATGACCTACGATGAAATAACCGCCGGCGGTGGCCATCCTAGGGAGTCACAATCGGCGATGGACCATCGCATTAACACATTTTAAAAATGCAAACATCTCAGACCACAAACTTCAAATAGAAGCAGCATCTCTTATAACCTCGGAGTGTGTGCGATTTTCAAACCAGTAATGCTATTCCTAGCTGATAAAAGGTGCGAAATGAAAGGCCCAGGTTATTAATTGACATTGTTAGATCTGGGAAATGGATTAAAATAACCTTTGTAACCCCCTCTTTGTTTTAATGTTACTAAAAAATGAATTTCAAACTCGTAAGGCTATTTTTCTGTACCGGTAGTTTTAGTCTTATTTCATCGGCATCGGAAGTACAATCGATGACGATGCCCATCGTATGCCATCGCCGATGGCATGGTTCAGTCATTTCATCGGACCATTTCTTCCTCATAACATCATCGATGGAGAAAATGGCCATCGCCGATAGTTTGATACGATTTCCATCGGACCATCGCTATCGCCGATTATCTTTGCGATGTTCCATCTTAACATCGTAGTTTTTCCGATGGCGATGGTCTACACAACCATCGCCATCGTATAATCGCCGATGGCCATCGTGCCAGGCTCTGCTGAATAATGCCTCCAAATATAATTACTTACGTACCATGCAATCTTTTTTGTAGAAGATTGGAGTTTCGAGCTGAATTGGCGTTTGCAGTAGCTGCCCCATTACTCGAATCAATATGTACTAATGATTGATAACTCGAACAATTCGGAATTACACAAATGTGTGGTGTGTAAATAGAAGAATGAGACTGATGTTATGTAACCTCTCCTCAGTTGAAATGTTTTGTAATTTTTTTCTCAGTTGAAATAATTTTTTGTAACTTTTCCTCAGTTAAAATGAATGTTTCACATTGTTCCCTTTAATGTACAGTACTTGTTTTTGGAAGGCACTCAGCGCCGGAGACAGTTTTCCATTTTTCATAGCAGTGCTGAGCTCAATTACTGGAATTGCCTTGTACTCATCGGTTACGGGTTTTTCGGTACTCCACAGTCCCAAACTAGTGTCCCTTCGATCTTGGGGAAACAAGTCGGACCCAAATCTGACGAATATGACGGCTGGCAACCAGGGGAATGCTTTTTCTTGTCAAAAACGTAATAATTGAAATGGCTGTGTAGCAGGGCGTGTTGTCGTGATGCGGCACCCGGGTGTTGATGATGGTCTCACGTGAATGACGCGTTCGAAGCTTTTGTTCGAACTCTGTAAAAGTGCTGGTTTAGTGTATAGTGTTTTTCCTTGAGGCACAAATTCATTGTGGACAATGTCCTGGCTATCAAGACAGTAATTTCGCATTATTTTGTTCTTTGATTTGTTCATCGTGGCTTTTTGTCTATTGTTTGTCGTGTGCCGTTCTTGGTTCTGACACTATGTTTCCGGACCGTGTTATAAAGTTAAAGTCCCATTTTCCGGCAATGACACATATCAGGAAACGAGTGTCATTCTCAACCCATCCTAATTATGAGCCAGGACTTGTTTCTGCCGGTCATGTTGTTCTTTTGATCCTGCGGAATATTTTTCGAAACCATTTTTGTGCAGACTTGCCTCGTCTCTAATTACTTGGCTCAAATTTGGTAAACTGCTCGTGTGTCAAAACGCCGAAGAATAGGGATTTGTTGGACTTCTTCCTCCGCGAGGTTCATCTTCAATCGAGTCTCGGCTTTTTGAGAATGCCTCAATTACTTAAAAAGTCTAGGCCCTTAATCACAATTATATCCATCGGCCTGTAAGTACCTATAGCTATTGAGAATTTCGGCCGTACTGTGCCCGAGTCTGAAAGAAAATTTGAGGCGCACCTTTGTTCGAAGTTGCTACGCATTTTCAAAATGCAGTAGAGAAAAAAAACTGTTCCCAAAATCAATTTCTATGGACCACTTGTTGACCCTGCCGACTCAATCTCGCACTGACGGTGCATTAGATGTTGACCTGCATCCCATCCAAGTAACAAGCCAGTATTGCCGGATCGAACGCATCGTCACCAGTTTCATTACTATATTTGAATTTCTCGTAGGAATTTGTAACTCGATCGCATTTCTGTTACTTGAACGCTCTGTGCAAATGCGCGTATACTTGTCTGTGTTTTGGCTCTTTCTCTCTGTTTCCCTCTCGTCTGCTCTATGTTATCGAGAGTCGTGCCCCAGGGAATCCCATGGGCTGCCTGAGTGTGGCCCTTGTTTACATCTTTTTTTCGCGCCCACTTTTCGTTTTAATTTTTCTCTTCTCCATTTTGCTGCATTCATGTGCAATAATGTACTTCATCTACTGTGAGCGCACCAACGTGCGTGGTTCTACGTGTCTCTTAACTCGCTATATCCCTTTTCCTCTGTTGATATCAGGGTATGGTGACTACAAGAAGGCTCGAACCACATGATAATATAATTCTATATGGCAATAATGATAATGATGTAATGTTCAAAACATGCGCCTACCTTTTGTGTTTTATCTAATACAATATAAGCCGAAGCGGCCTTGGTATAGCTGGGGGCGGAAGAGGGGGTGGGGGGGGGGCGAGCTTTGCCAAGTCCCCATCCGTGCGTCCCTGTACAGCTGCAGCTTAGGATTACCGCTTTTGCGGTAGGCTTGCTTTACCGCTTTTGCCTTTAGCGTCAGTTTTTTGTAGGAATAACGCTATTTTAGCTTATTTATAACATCAGCAAATGAGTGCAGTTGACGTTAACCCTTTTGTCGTTACTGTGGACATTAGCTAACGTTATAAATGGTGATACCTACGAAAAGTTCTGTTTAATTTAGGCACTGAAGTGTAATAAGATTCTCCATAACTGCCATAATACCGGTGTTTATATGCTCGTAGGAATACACTACCCTATGTCTGAAGTTGGAAACTTAATACACTTCTCGCTAATGTGTTAAACTTATTCCTGGCGCAAATGTGTTCCCAGTTATGGCACTTACCGAAATTGATGCGGCATGTATGATATTGGCTCTTTCTTGGGATTCTTTTGTTACGACAACCGTGCGAACTTGTTAACGCGAGAAAAATGAGCCCTGCCAGTATCATCATCTTTTTTTTTTTACTTTTGAATCGAATTCACGAATATCAGTTCAAACTTGGAACGTATGAGCCTTAATGCGCAGGGATCTCGATAATATTCTCCATTGCCTTGAGCTTTGAAGCTCTTAAGTTGGAGCATTTTATGTGTGTTTGACTCCGTCGCCATGATCTTATCCGATAAGATATAAAAATAACCGGTCGGAACTTCGAATGTGGGCGCTCGATTGGTCACTTTGGATTAAGTTTCAGTCATTTATGCTTGAGACTGCCCAGAACTCAATCCTGATCAGCGGAGTTGCCTCTTGAGTTTAGAAACGAGCACGTGTAAACGTGGCGCAGTGCGTGTAATTTACTCGTAGCCCTGGGCCCTGAAGCTTCCAAGTCACATTACATTGCCTGTTTAGTAATAGCTTTAAATGAAACGTCAAAAATGCTTCCCCACTTCGCTATATTTGGTAGTTAACGCCACAGCACCCGGTCTCAGCTGCACATGCAGGACGTTTAAACAGGATCTGACAAATTGTTGCCAGTAAAGCCCACTGAGGGGGCATAGGATGCGTCATAGGGTTAGATAGTATAGGTTCGCCCATCCTATGTTATGGGGAGCAGCGCCCCCAGGGGTACCTCGCAGGCTACCTTAGCAATTAGCTAGGCGTTCGGGACGTCTGTCTTCCTAGCTTCCTTCCGATTTCATATGTACGCCTACTAATCTTACTTTCATCGGCTGTTCCCCTTCTTTCCCGACTTGCTGTTCCCATGCGCGTTCATCCTGTGTGGGAACACCCTCGTACGTGAGTTCCCCCCTTTCTATCGTCATACTACATGTCCCCTCTTTCTTCCTCTGTGGTATCGGAAATGGAGACTTAAACTTTTGAATATAAGAATGCCGGTAAAGTCTTCACTGAATAAATTCATGGTCTATCTGTGATTGGTTACCTGTGATGCGTTTACTACAGGCTCTGTACTTCCGTAGCCATGAGTTTACCGAGCTAAACAGTTACGAGGCGATATGTTTATGGGGCAATGTACCCGCGGTGAATTTCCCTGGCGATGGTGATACCAGCCTGTAATTTCATGTGGCGACCACTTTACAGCAAGCCGTGTTAAAGAGTCCGTCCCATTACTAAAATGATGCAGAGTCGGGAAAATTTTGGGAGTCGGAGTCGAAAACGCTTATACCAGGAGTCGGATTCGATGTCGGTCAAAATGGGCCTATTTTGTTACAAAAGAAAATTGTCGGAGTCGCACATTTCAGGTGTACGAAGAGTCGAAAACTGGCCAAACCTAGAACTCTGAGGCGAACTTTGTCCATCCATGATAATTCGCAGTCTTGGTTGCTGCCGGAGACTAATGTATGTGTGGGCATCTCAAGGATTTCATCCCATTGTATAGAACTTGTTAGAACTCGTCGAAAATATCCATAACGTCCTTAACAATCTTATTACTGTCGGGAACTATATGTTAGTTTGTGGCTTTATTGGAACTTGCTTGCATTGTAGGCGACTCAGCGTAGCGCCTCCCTACAGCACATCACCTTCATGCCACGAATTAATACACCTTCCATATTGTACAATTTTATCCATTTTTCGTTGTAGCCAGCACGCGGTTACTAGACGCTGTGTATTTAGTAGAAGCAAGAGCTGTGTGTGTGTTTGCCAGAGCCCCGCCGCACGTTGCTGCTACACATTTCCCTCGGTTCAAAGTTTACCCTCGGCCTGCTAGCGCTGCTTCTATTCTCCCTTCGTTCGTATCAGCGCTTTTCTTCTTACCCCCAACCGGCCCCTCCACCTCCCTTCTTTTGCTTTGATCGGCGCTACATCCCCGGCCGCCCACCGCCGCACGTCTCCTGCACCACCTCCTCCACATGCTCCTGCTGCTTCTGTTCTTCATATAATTTGGATCTTGCTGCTTCCCTTCTCGATGTATTTTTCTATTCTCTTTCTAGTGCCTTCTGTGCATTTTCTGTTGTTTTTATTTAAGTAGTGTCTGTTGTATTAGTTTGGGAGTGGATGAATATATTTTCTGTGTGTGTCCATGTTGTTTAATTGATTTTCTATTGGCTGTACCCATTGTTCAGTGTTGCGACATATTCTTGCTGTCGTGTCGATACTTTCTGTTTCTGTTGAATTATTTGTTCGGTAGATTATTGTTTTGCTTCACAGTTCAGCTTGCGTGATTTGTAATTCTTTCTCTTTTATTACCACGTTCATTATACTGTAGTGGAACATTCTTGTTCTTACTTCCTCTCATGTACATAGATTGTAGTTGTATCTCACGTTTTGCTTATGATTTAATTTTAGCCACTTGCGTATACATCCATAGTTTATCGCTGACATTTCTTTCATATCCGACCACAATATAATCAATTCATACCCGGTAATATGTTGAATAGAACTGCAATATCCGCCTTTGGCGCTGGACCTTTATCAGACTATGTAGAGAGAAAGCGCTTGGGCTTTATTTTATTTGTGTCCCATTATTTTCACTCATTATAAACTCCTCGTCGGAAACAGTCATGTACTGTGTAGTGTTCCAAACTCTTAACGCAAACTGTTTGAAAGAGGTAGAGTTATTCAAATTAATTGCTGTTGAGAATTATATCCAAAGGGAGACCATTCGATAGTTCCACAAAAAAACCTTATCATTTCTTCATTTGTTCACTTGTCTCCAAATTTCTAAAATTTAGTTTTAATTTCTCGCAAGGATAGCGTATTTGAAACGTGACGTAATAGCTCACTGCGGACGTTAACGGGTTCTCCCATATAAAGCATCAGTCTCTTGTAGTATTCGAATAGCATTACATTAAATGTTCCATTCTTGAAACGCAGAGTGTTCGAAACTGATGCCTTCACTGCAATGCTTGGCGAAAACAAAAATGAATAAAAATAATAATAACTAGCGTTAAGCTGTTGTTGAAATATCCGCCTCTCATTTCGTACTGGTGCGAGGTCAAGGGACTCGCAGAATATTGGTCGCTGCCTGTATTGTTTAGCGATCGTATCTCTGCACCGTCTATGCACTATAGGCTTTATTGATAGCGCTGTGTGTGGCCTTCGCTCGGGTATATTATTTTTATAATTCTTCATTAGCTTCATGGAGAGGGGACTGTAATCTGGGTCGTAGCTAACTGATGCTTCTTTTTTAGAGTGTGTGTCAGTCTGTTTGATATAAAGCAAAACATCCGCATTTTACTGAAGTCCGCGTAAGTTCACTTGTGTGCATTTAGGTGCATTTCCGTCTAGAGACTTCTTTCCGACACCAGGTGTTCACTTGATATATTTTCTTCTCCTAGATTGTCTCACAAATATTCAAGGGTGTAAATTCTTTTCTATATCATTGCAAATATCACTGCATTGTGGCTTTGTCTACCCATCCATACCGTTAAGTCCCGATTGCTCACATCTCCCCAGCATCAAAACTCTTTGTGCCACATGCAGCATTACGGGATGGTTCCATATCCACTGGCGCTCTTTGAATGTACGCGTATGTTTGCTCTTGTGTCGCTGGACGCCAGTCATCAGAGCATCATATCTTGGTGTGTACCGCAGTGGTCCCAGTCTGCCACTTTGCGCGGTGATGCGGTTGCCAGCCAGTCAGATCTGGTCTTTTGAAATGGTCACTATTGAATGACAATCCGTGATCGATCCCGACGTGATGGTAACATTGGCGAATACGTCGTCGATTGAGGTGTAACCGCTGTTGCCTTACCGTTATTAGCTAGCCTTTATGTATTCCGTACAGTTATTGCTGTATATTATCCGGCTCCTGTAGCTCCCCTCATTTTTCTCTCAGCTATTTGTGACAATAGTTCAGGAGGAAGTGCATTTAATCATTTGTTGGGGTAGGTGAGGATTTTATTGTGAGTGAACTCTCCGTACCGTTGAAGGTACCAAGATTGGAAGCTGGTCCCAATTGAGTTGCAAGATACACCTTTGCAATTTCTTTATTGCCATCAAAACCTATGTGATATCCTGCCGATAATCTTATCGTGCCATTTTCTGTGCGTTGGAGACGTTGCAAATGGTATCGTACCACTCAGGTCTTCATGCGTTGTGCCTCTTGTATCATATCAGTCGATGTAGATTGCACAGTGCTTCTATTGTTAGCTAGAATTATACTAATGCTGCTCTTATACTCCAATAGTTGTTGACAATTTCTATTGCATATCCGTCGAAGGTAATATCTTCAAGTCTGATTTCTTCTACAAGCATACTAACTGCTTGTATTTTTTGTTTCCATATTGTCCATACATCGTGTTGATATGCGTAGTCAATGCTCTTGTTGTCAGCGCTACCCCATTTTAATAGCAAGTATTTTCTTGTTTCAGACGTCACACACCGTACTTTGGGCAACCTGACTACAGATTGTACGAGCTCAACAAACGGTTGCAACAGAGAACCGAGGTATGTAGGTCTTCAAACTAGAGGTGTTTCGGCACGTGCAGTATGCCCGTTGTTTTGTAATAAGTTGTCTTCTTGAAGAGGCAAAGCTACACAATCATGTTCATGCATGCCACTTGCCTTCATGTAGTTCAGATGTAAGCCTTCGATTCAACTCCCACCATCACCTCCACGTTTCCTATTAAATTTACTCAACAGTTTGACCTAACGGGCCTCTAGACTAGCTAAAGACCAAACAACTTTTTTCTAATATTTCGCTTTCTTCAATTATGCAGCATTTCAAAGGGAGACTTATTTAAACTAGAGCACTCTGAGAGCGCATACCTCCGCCAAATAAGTAAGGCAACGGTAATGAAAAATTCAAATTGGCTCTGAAACCATGATTTTTTTCATCAGCACCTAAATCTAATAATTTGTGCCTTTTGATAGTATTAACAGTTTCTGCAATTTTTTTTTATCCGTTCATAACTTTTTGAGTTATACTCCTAACAAAAATTAAGACAAACATAAGTCAAACATACAACGAACCGACCGATCTGCACTAAAATTGAATCATTTATGTCTTTTAACATTACTAACAACTACTGTAAGTTTCATAAAGATCTATTCAAAACTTTTCTAGTTATTACGCCAGCAAGCATGAAATCTAACCCAGCGATAAACATACAGTACGAATGAACAAACAGATCTCAAAAATTTGGTCAATTACTTCCATAAAAATCCGTCCATAACTTTTTGAGTTATTGCATTGAGCAAAAGGCGGCAGGCAAACAAACAAAGGGATGGACGGATCTTCACCGAAAGTTAATCATCTGTCCTAACATGCCCAACAATCCCTGTAAATTTCTTCAAAATCCGTCCATTACTTTTTGAGTTATCTTGGTGACAGATAGAACGACAGAATAACAGACAAAGAGACAGACAAGCCCGACGAAAACATAACCTCCTCTGTGAAGGTAACTATTAACTTCGAGGATAATGATACTCTGCATATTAGTCTCACTACATAGGTGGATGATTGAGTAGGGGCTCGCAAACGTGATGATTTTTCAGTGGCTAATCCATCATCCGGCGAGAATATTGTATTTCATTACGAGGAACAATTAAGGTTGTGTGTATATTTCTAGGAGAGCGATTAATATACCGTATCCGCCGAGACTTAAATTTGCATCCACATTCTTCCTCGCCCACCAATGCTGTTTTTTATGGCCTCCATTGACAAATTTACCATTTATGATCTTCGAATTTATGTCTGTGCAGTTGCTCTTGTGTGCTTGAGAATTTTGTTCTACTAAAGGTCCATTGGCACTGTAATCATTCCGGCGCAGGACTATTACTGTAAGAGAGTAATTTTCTATTCTTCAAGGTTATCTACTTCAAATTTGAGTGACGAATTATGGCCTTAAGTTATTGTGGAGGCCTTTCAAACATGATCCATGATACATTGCGTTTGTGCACTGGCAACTTTGTTTGGCCATATTATTCTTTGAATCTAACAAGTGCTCCTAATACACCTGTTAAGCAGAGCTGGGCGCGGCCTCTTGATGACAATGTTTTGTTTCTAGCTCACCCACCGGGCGGACCTGTTGAAATGAATTGCACAGCGGGTGGCCGAGACCCCATTACCTTGAGGTCCTACGGTCAGCAACTGTAGCCCTTTCAGTTACTGCAGTAATGATTCAGTGTGGTACAGGATGACTGGGGCAGCTGGAATTAAGAAATTGCTACCATAGGGCCACAGCCAGCTGTGCTTTTGAGTATCAAGGATGACAAAAGTTTTACGGTGGAGTGTTAAACTTGTACTCGAGCGACGCGCATCGGTGAGGCCTACGATGACCACACTCATAGTAGCACTGTTTTACACGTTTACCGAATTGGTAGAGAAACACCCTACGCAATGACCATCCATAGACAGAAGTCACGAATTCAGAACTGTTGCTTCGTTCTCATTTGTTGCTTGATATATTGGCTTATGTACCTAATTATATAGCGTCACTCCGGTGCTACCGTTGGAAGTCATTTGCAAAATATATACAGGTTTTGAACTTTTGAAAGTGTAGGTCGTCTTTAAGTGTGTCAGGTGGCTACTATGTTCGCGAGCCGTTTAGCTACATGTATGCTTTTGTTGATATGGTAAAGACATACCGGACGCCGGGGGGATTTGGGACAAAAACAGGTAAAAAGGAACTTACTGCAGTGACAGGAAAAGTATCAAAAGTTAGAAGGAAACGTCTACAGTGTAATAAAGGTTGATATCTCTGTAGTATATCACTAGGCCCACACTCAAACTCGACTAGCATAAACATAGAGAGGAATACGTTTTGTTTGTTGGGATATTTTTGTTTGTTTTGTTTACAAAACGTATTCCTCTCTATGTTTATGCTAGTCGAGTTTGAGTGTGGGCCTAGTGATATACTACAGAGATGCCATCCTTTATTACACTGTAGAAGTTTCTTTCCAACTTTCGATACTTTTCCTGTCACTACGGTAAGTTCCTTTTGCCTGTTTTTGTCCGAAGTCACCTCGTTTTACGGTACTTCGTATGCTGTTTGTATTTTCGTTGTCCCGTTTTTTTATTTATTTCATGATGTTGAGGTCTAATTTGCGACTAGTCATGTTAAATGTACAAGCCGGGACAAACATTTTTTCTTTCTGCTATTCATGTGAACACCCCATACTGCGAAATGCATTTCTCAAGACTCGACATATATTATGTGTCCTTCTCGTGAGCGGCCCACGTGTCGAAATTGAGCTTGTGTTAAATCAGTTCTTCCTTAAAAGTACACTTGCATCACTCAATTTTATGTAACTCTTTAATGCTTAATTTAACCCTTTACCGGGCGGTTAAAAACATTTCTGTAAGAATTAACATGATCGAAAGAACCGTTCTGGCTCTTGGCTGGGTACAAGGTCACTCTTGCTTTTCCCCTTATGAGTAGGCCTATCGTTAATTGTTATGTAAGGAAACTCTGCATTGATTGGTTTAGGTACAAAGATCGTAGCTATTTTTCTTAAATAACCCTCTATGGATGTATTTATACGCCCCATTACATGTGTCTTTTCAATTAAAGGACTCAGATAACTTGTGGTGGGACGCCTTCGCTACGGAGTTCTTCGAGGACGACGCCACGCTTACGCTAACGTGTTGCTTAGAGGACGGGCCTAAGAGATTCAGTGAGTAATGCAGTGACGCTGTGAGCCGCTGTCTCTGTAGTGCTAAGGTAACTCACTCTTGGGTAGTTTATCGACGACATGTAACTCGAGTCATAATATTGTGAATTGTGAGTACTCTCTATTGATTTGTCCAAGGTAAGGGAATCGACAATTAGTTAGATGAGTTACAACGATGTGTAACGTTAAGTGATGTTATTGTGGATTATTACCTATTGTGTGTTGTGTAATTGTTCTGCGACGATGCGGTGCTGCACTGGCGTAAACGCTGGTACACACGCTTGTCAAAAGAACGAATTTCCTCAGCTAATCGTCTGAGCGTTTTGTTGAGCTCTCGTGAACACAGCTCTGATGTTTAAAAAAAAAAGGTGTTAGTCGTTAGTTCCGTTTGCTCCTCAAGTGCCTTCGGTTAGTCAAGTTTCGGTCATTTCTTCAAACTTGGGAGGGAACTATATCCGAAAATTCTTTGCAAGTGCGGGCTATTTAAATAAATTCAGCAACACACTCTTTCAGTTAGCGTGTGTACAGGCTCTACGTGCGAGACCCATCTTATTATCGTTAAAAATCATTTAGTGTGGTTCCCATGACCTCCGCAGTTCACCCACTTTGTAAAACTCCAGCTTCGATGATTGTCCTCTCACATGCCATGTAATGGCAAATTGTGCGAGAAGTTGTTCGAGCAGTAAGTGAAACCGTCTCATGCGCAGTACCGAAGTGGCAGCATGCGCACTGTGACATTATTACTTATTAAGAGTGAACACATGCAGCAGAGCGCCATTACTGTGACCTATACAACACCACTTTGCTTCGCTGTAGCGACCATAATTTGGGTTAGAGTGTCCCGAGTCGGAGTCGTAAGGAGTTAAGTTTGGGTGGAGTCAGATTCGGATACCCTCGGGTTCCAGGAGTTGTAAGAAAATAGCCTATTTCAACTCATGAAGTTTACTGAATTTTGAACATTTTATTAAATTCACGTTTCCAAATGATGCAAAGAAAGGAAACTTTTCAAATGTCAAAAAAGTATATTGAGTTAATAAAAAGGCCCTCATTGGTATATTCTGTCGGGTCCTTTCCCTGTCAGGATGTATGTTGGCATCATTCACCCAGGGGCTGACCCCGAGTACGGTACTTTTTCTGCAGGGAATGCTGCAGCTGGCCGCAGTTTGCGCTGGGAAGTTTAGTTGGTTAAGTAGGGTCTTTATACTTCTATTTGGCGAGGTGCGCCACCGAATGGTCATGAGCGACTCGTCCCATGCATGGAAGAAGAAAAAAATCGGACTTCTATCTGCTCCCGTGTGGAGGGCGACGGAAGGGACCATCCGCACCAGTATTTTGCTTCTTCTGTATCCTTCTCTTTTCGGTTTTCGTCTATTGAAATTGTTTCGCGCCTGGTTTTTCCCGCCAGTAGTAGCGCACTGAGCTAACACTTTCCGGCTGGGCTGCAGAGATGGAATATTCCTGCTGATGAAAAGAGTATACACTTCGCTACTGAGCTTCATCTTTGTATCGGCACGCTGCGTCTAGGGTGATAAAACACTATATGTACTACTGCTTCGTTGATAAAAAGTAATGAATGTTAGTTCGGTAGGTATCCTGCTGAGAGTGTCTCTGTTGTTAGTTTTAATTAAATTTTTGTCTTGAAGTTTCCATTCAGTCTTTCAGAAATAATAATTGGCACTTAGTTTAAACCCTCACGAAATGGATGCTAATAAAGAGCATGTAGGACGTTGTAGAGTCTATTCATACAAAGGGCGCTTCATCTGCACAAGCTGCAAGAAATATTTGTGTCGTCCATGGGAGCGCTGTTTTATGTGCAGAAACCCGAACGGCAGTTCGCTTCGCTAATTCATCATCTGGAGATTTTACTCTCAAGCATTGTCCACGGTTAAGAAACCAAACTCAATTGATGAAGATGCCCCGAAAGATGCAGCAGAGACCATTCCAGAGTTCACCAGGAGCTCATTAGCTCGACACTTTAATAGAATTTTTCCCAGCATAGGGAGCTTTAAAATTTGATGAACTGAGGAAGATCTGAAAGCTTGAGCTGTGGGCTCCCCATGCTTTGGATGATGCCCAACGAAAGCAAAGATTGACTCTAACTCAGCACACTTTTATTTCAAAGAATTAGAGATACCTCTTCGGAAAGCATTGCTATTGGAAAGAGAAATAGGTTCTTTACAACAGTACTCAACACAATGGCCGTGACTGGATCGAAATCGAAAGTCCACTACCAGTTCAAGATTGAGGATTAAAGCAGTGGAAAACATGCTCTGTTTATCTTTAAATTAATATCCAGTGATTTTATTGAAGTCAGCATCAACAGCTACTTGTACGTTGGAGAGAGAGAGGTCTTCGAAAATCAGGGAAAGTGCGATTTTTTTTATATAAAATACATGTAATAAAAAAAAACGACATTACCTTCTTCCAGGTTAATGCATTGTCGAGCTTAATCCATGTTTATGTATGTATGTTTTTTAGTAGTGAGTAGTTTACCAAAGTTGACAGCTTTGCTAAATGCGAAGAATTTATATATTAATGTAAATTTCCAAACTTTCAGATCCCAAGTAATGCAGTATGGCATTGTAGATGTCAGAAATACTTCTTTGAGCTTGAACCTTGTTACGTTTGTGGTAATAGAGTCAACAGTTTTCCTAAATGCTGATTATTGTACTAAGTAGTCGGAATTGGGAGTTAAACTAATAGGAGTATCTTGAGTTGAACTCAAGTGCACACACTTCCAGGAGTTGGACGCTGAAGCATTCGATTCCAAAGCCCTGGCTGTGATGGTAATGATAATAGTAATTATTAACTAACAGTCCACAAGCTTCATTCTTTATTGATGCCCGGACCCGAGTTTTGGTTACGAAGTGTGGTAGTGTTTTCCAAGTTAGAGACCAAACATCTATGTCTATGACCTGCGACCAGTAACAACTAAGGGCCGTCCTCTGTTACACTGAGAATATCTGCGGTTTGCCGGGTGGTCGGGCTACAGTTTTGTTCCACTACAGCTTTCAGCTGGTGTGTGGCAATGTTTTTTGGCCGACCAAAGCGAGGTGCATCTCTTACTGAGAAATTTCCTCATCGAAATCTAGTAAACTATTTCTGGTACACCCCCGTTTACAAAACAGCTCGCTCTCCATACGCATTACATGTCTCTGCGCTAGTTTCTCTGGCTTTATTTCCTTTGCCGTAATAAGAAAGCAGAAGATGCCAATAGTGTTCCGCCTAGGCCTCCATTTCCAGGACTCAAATGCAAGTAAAAAAGTTTGAACTTGTAGCATTGGAGGCGTACTACACTCTGACGTAAACATACCTCAGTCGCTGTATCTCATGTAGTTTCCAAAGAAGAAGAATATAAGAACAATGATTAGAAGCCATACCGTTGATACTAAAAAAGCGGACGTTTCGGCCAACCCAATTATTCTAAAGTAGACTGCACATATTTTACCTGTGAAAAGTAGCAGCGTATATTTGACTACTGTTGTTCCATAGCCAATATTAAACCAATGATACCTTATGATTTCCCCTATCTGATACGGAAAGCGTAACGTGGAGTCGTACAACAGACGTATCTATGGATGGACGGAGCCACAAGCAGAGTAACAGTATAGATATTAAGTTAAATCCGGTTTTATACGTCATGTTGGGCAAAAACATAATAGGGTTAGCTGTGTGCACTAACTTGAGGAAGCTGCTTAGGTTTGGTCAAGTTGTGAATATCCCAAGTTATGAGTTTAGCATTTTTTGGTTTCTCGTACTGCTGGTATGGGCCACCGTTGGCGGGCGGTAGAGGGTGGCACCGCGGTTGCTCTATAGGAAACCTTTCCAGCTACTGCGGTTAAAGAAGGAAAGGAGGGAGGGAGGGGGCACGCGTGGAATGCTGCCCCACTCCACTAGTTTTAAGTGTTTCCCTACACCACGGGTTGTCTCGCCCCGGTCTTCTGCACACACCATAGTAGAAGGGTTTTTTTTGTGCGTATTTGAGGGAAACAAGACTACACTCGATACGGACGTGCATGGTTCAAACACTATTGTCGAAATCAGCTAGTCCTAGTAACTTTACTTTCTCTCACACTTCAATCATGGGCATTCGATTCGCCACATTAGATAGAGTTTCAGGCGGCGATCGCGCGTATCGATTACTTTAAGACGGCCGAAACTAAGCCATTTGGCTGTCCCCGCCGTAATCGATTTGCGATTACCGCCTGAATGTTGAACCAAAACGGTGAATCGAAAGCCCACGATTTAAATTCCGGGCAGGTAAACCCGTTTGCGCTTGCTGCCCGTTTTTCTGAGTCTTATGAACAGTGCTGTTCTTACGAGGAGTAAAGATTTACTTCAGGCGTTAATGGGTTTAGCTAAGCAGATGTGTTTTCGTTTTATATGTGTAGAGACTAAGGCTTGCATTAAGATATCATAGAATTTTCACTTTATAGCAAACATTTCCTTTTAACTTCATGGTACGTTATCGTAGTACGGTGTGGACTAATTCGCCTCATGTCCTCCCACAGCAATCGGAAGGACGCTACTACCTCGGTACTTTAGAAGCATATTTGAAGCAGGCGTCACGGAGCTCTACTACGCAGTGAAGCATCCCAAAGAGTCCTTCCACAACACCTCCATTACCCTTGACTGTGATAACACTAATATGGTCACCCATCATGGAAAGCCTATGTTCACTAAGGTATGCTTTTGGGCTTCGCTCACCTTGTTTGGTAATGCAACTTTTTTATGTGGTGCAATGTTAATTAACTGTGCTAGCACACCAATGATCACCCATCTTGGCAAAGTTATATTTACTAATATATGCTTTTCTCAGCACCTCCACTACCTTTGGCTGATAGATCACTACACTAATATGGTCACTGTTGAGAAGTTTACGGTCACTAAAGTATGCTGTTCACAGCTCCTCCATTACCTTTGACTGTGACAACACTAACATGATGATGACCAAGTAGCTATGCCAGACTTATGTTGACAAAGGAGTATTTTTGAGCTTCACTTAGCTTATTTGGACATATAATTTGGTGATAAACAATTTTACGTACGTGTTGTAGTAATTAGCCGTAATTTTCTGCTGCATTAGCTCTGACTTGGCTAAACTACTACAAAACTTCTAGAGGATTTAGAAGAAAAGGTTTAGCACTACAGCGAATTACGCAATTAGGACGGATAAATCCTGCTACTATTGATATCAACAAATTTCTTACTATTATCGAAATCGAAGTGTAGCATCTGTTGCGAAGCTCTAATTTTACTTCTAACATGGTATGTAAAATGACTTACCGTTGGGACACTTTCAAAGCCCAGGAAGCCCGCCCATGGGTCTCGTTGCAGTGAATGTGTCAAATATGCAGTGGAACCTTCCGTAGCAAAATGCATTCTCGGATATCGTTCTGCGGACCATGCGTTACGTGACGCCATCTCTTTCTTTACTGGTAGGATGCAAGAGAATCGTGACAGATGTAAGCTAGTAAAGTGAGTTATCTTTTATACCGAAAAGCCGCGATTAACATTAAATTCGAATAACGTAGCAACAGTTGTTATACCGAGACCTCGAAAGCTTGTTAATTTGGCACCATGACTTCGATTAACGCTAGGCGCACTGGCTCAGCAGTTGGTAGGCATGCACAGCGGCCGTGGGGGAGGAGGAGGCAGAGCACGGGTCGTTGCGAAAGAACCTTCCGTTGATGGCGCCATGGTTGTTGACGATCCTTGATCGGCTGCAGCCCAATTCACCTCGGGCCAGTTGGCCTGTATCTGCAGCACGAACCAGTGTGTGTAGGCTTACCAGCAGGGAGTGCCTTACATTCACGCGACTTTATTGAAAAAATGTTCAAAATATTGAAAGTTGATCATGTAATATGAATAAACATTTCATTGAGGATATACTGGCATCATATTCACATTGAAAATGAAAATACATTCATTTCCCGATGTAAAACAAAGAACATGTCATTTAAAATCGCTCTAGTTATCTCTTTAAAATTAAGGAAATTTGAGTTTAAAAATTTCTAAAATGTGTCTGAAAAAAATTCACATGGATCGCCTTTGGAGTTACTGCAAGTATGTAATCCCTGTTTTAGAGAATATATAATATATATGTTATGCTACAAGTTAACTTAGACGGCGCTAGTAACCCAACCCACTATAATAATAATAACTTAGACAATGCTATTGTGTTATTGAGTAAATCAGTGGAGTTGGTCATTTGTGATTATTACTTTTTCAAAAAATGTCATGAAGTAATGCACGCCGTGTTCGCTATTATGGCGGTTCTACTATTCATAATGATTTCTAAGTTAACATCATGTTGGCACGGTGTGATGCTCATAGAATCATGTTTGTTTTGTGTTGCACTGGCTCTGATGCTCTTTGAGTGTGGTCTTACCCTGGACTGACATTACCTAGTATATTGAGCCAATTCATAGCTGGAATGGTTTGGTGTGTATGTAGTGTAACTTGTGTGTTGCACATATCGTGTGATCTTCTACGTGGTCGATTAAACTAGATTACTAGCGGTACTGGAAGCGCTGTCAGCAAACTCACCATTGGCTATGTACGTTTGTGTACGGGCGTCGGTGTACGTGCGGGCGGCGTTCAAGTTTGTGCGCTGTGCTAGCTCCCTGTATCGCAGATTAGGTTAGGTAAAGTTAGGTTTGGTAACGGTTAGGTAACATTAGGTTACGTTACACTAGGTAAGGTTAGGTCAGGTCACTACTTATTCTAGCTGATCCATCAGTGGCATAGGATGAGCCATATGGTTAGGTTCGCCCATCCTAGGGTATGGGAAATAGCAACCCCAGGAGGACACTAAAATTGCCGTAGCTGAGTCTTGGGGACGTCTTTCCTTGGTGCCCAATTTGCTTCATTCAGCCTTCATATTCGTACTGATGCTCTCCTCTACTCTATCTCTTCTTTCCCGACAAGCAGCTCCTAGGCGTTGATCTGAGTGGGAACACCCTCGTGCATGGGTTCTGCGTTTCTGTCCGCCTACTATTTATGTATCCTTTCTTCCTCTACAAGATCTCATTTGTAGTGGAAGTGGGAACGTAACTACTCAGTATAACTCATATACAGTAGCAGCCATAATGGTTCGGACGCGGAAAAATTCATCAGAAAATCTTTGAATACTTCAATATTATTGAAGGCATTGAAGTGTAATTTTACACAAGTTGAGCAACTTGTCATAGCTAAATTGTGTTATAATTTCAGTTGTTCAGGATAAATAAAACAAAAGTTACAAGAAAATGAATTGTAATAGTAAAAATTTAGTCTGGACAAAAACGTTCGGACATTTCATTTTTCCATTTTTTTTTAGAAAAAAACAATGTTGCCACAGGAAGAGTTATATAGATCGGGTTAAACATACTTGCAGTCATTATCGATCAACATCCGCTCTATCAACATGCGTCGGGGAGTCGATACACCTTCTTTTATTCGTGCGTTAAAAAAGTTTGAACAACTTTAAAAAATAATTAAATACAGGAAATGATGCTACAAATACGAAATACGTTATAAATTGAACGTTTTAGCATTTAGTACTTTCTGTGGTAGCTACCCTTTACTGTCGATAACAGCTTGACATCGTCCACCACAAGAGCTGGCCAAATTGCAACGTTATCTTGCATAAAAATTGGTTTATGAGTTGAAGAGGCTTTGAAGATCGGCACTACATGTTTTTGTAAAAGTTCCTTGTATACCTTTGGCGTTTACTTTTCCTTGCAGACGAACTAAGGGACCCGTGCCGCGTGCTGAGATCATACGGAAGGCATAACGGTTCTGCCGCCAAACTTTACACTTGACTTGACGCAATTTTTGGACAATCTTCCGCCAGCTGAACGACGAACAAATCTCTATCCATCGGAGCCAAATAAATTGAACTGAGATTCTTCGCTAAAATGAACATTAGACCAGTCTTCTTGAGTTCAAAGAACGTGTTTTGCTGCATAATTCATCCAAGCATTTCTATTTTTCTGCTAATTAAAGGCATGATAGCTGGAGTTCTCGGATGCAAGTCTGCTTCTTTTAGGCGGCGTGAAACTGTTTTCCTAGACACCTTGATACCATGCGTATCACTAGCTTCACGGAAAATCTCTGTTTTGACAATACACTATCCCCTCTTCTAGAGGTTTTGCGTGGTCTACCACTTCAAACACCAGCGGTCCTAGAATTATTCTGGTCATATTTGGTCAGTATATCACAAACACACTTTTAGGTCGATTAACTTTGTCTGCTATTGCCCTTACTGAAAGTTAATCATCATGACGCAATTTCACGATTAACTCACGAATAGAAGAAAGTGTAGGGACTCCCCGAGGCATGTTGATAGAGCGGACGTTGCATCGATAATGCCTGCAAGTGTGTTTAACCCAATCTACATAACTTTCTGTGGCAACATTGTTTTTTTCTAAAATAAAATGGAAAAAATGGCGTGTCCGAACTTTTTTGTCCAGATTAAATTCTTGCTATTACAATTTACTTGCTTGTAACTTTTGTGTTACTGATCCTTAACGGCTGAAATTTTCACACAATTTAGCTCTGACATGTTGCTCAACTTGTGTAAAATTGCACTTCAATGTCTTCAATAATATTGAAGTATTCAAGGATTTTTAGGTGTGCGAACCATTATGGCCGCTACCGTATACCGTAACTAATTACTGTAGCCGAACCGAATCTAGCCTAACCTACACTTACCTAACCTGACATACTCTAGGTAACAGTAACATTAGTTGTGTTTGCATTTCCTGTAGTATCGAGGGTCGCGCCCCCAGATACAACTCGAAGGCTTATTTTGTCGGTATTGGGACTCGTTTTTCTACGCGTTTTACTCCATCTCTTTCATATTCTTCTTATTTCCTGGCTTGCTGTGCCCATGAACACATGTAGTCCATGTTTCTTTCGACGTACTGTGTGCCCCCTTCCTCTTCCTCTCCTGCAAAACAATGTAGCTAAGGAGAGGCTTGAAGTTAGGAACGAACTTACAGAATAACTATGGTAGTTATGTAACCAGCTAGTAAATTGCTTTTCATGTTTCACCGAGCTGCTCTTACATATCTAGTGCTAGCTATGGTATGGCGGGGCTCCTCAATGGTATGATTATATGCTTGCCTTCATGTGAGCTATCTCGTGCGTGTTCTCCATAGCACTTCTCGTGTTTGCGTTGTGCTTGCTTGGCACGTGCGGCGCTTCTGTTATTGTCCGTTATTCCTTTTCTTTATTTTCTAAATATTGGACTCCCTTACCTCGTTGTCTTAGCAAGAACGTTCGTTAGTTGTGTCAGTTGAAAGTATTGCTGCATGCGTTCGAAAAAGATATCTCGATATCTTCATACAGTATTTCTAATTTCGCTTTGAACGCCAATGGTGAGAGTAAATTAATGCATTGAATTCACCCTTGATGTCTGCACATCTCAATAGTGCAATAAAAATACAGCTTCTTTAAGTCTTTCCATAACATTCCGTACGACTCACAGAGCAAAGTTTTGTGCCAAACGTTCTCCCTGATCACTGCTTTAGTGCTGGCACTATACAGCCTGCCGAGTCCTGCCATAGTACAAGGCCTACCTGACTCTATGTTGAATTAGGTTAGTTAGGAATAGTTCAGGGTAGGCTTGGTTCAGCTAGAATATGTAGGTGCCAGGACTGATAGGTGCACACATTGTACGTTGATCCCATGTAGGTCGCATGCTATCCCATGCAGTATTGCTTGCCGACTCTGAGAGCTGCCCGTAGCTGTGTGCGCACACCCGTTGACCGCTACAATATTAGCTGTAGCCCGAGCTACCGTTACTGAATTTCAGTTGTCACGTGCTGCTTACCGCTTTCAGAACTGCGGTAGCAGCCAGTCCACTGCCTAGGTCAGTTTGTCCTTATGTTAGTTCCTACATCGCTCAGTTGTTGTGACAGGTAATATTTTCTAGCCCTCAGGGGTGAATTCTGGCGGGCCCTTTCCCTGCCACGATATATTTGGGCCTCACACACCCAAGGGTCCCGAGTGCCTTTTCTGCAGGAGATGTTGCAGCTGAACGCAGTTCCTGCTGACGAGGTTAGTTTTGTAAAGTTAGGTAGGCTCTCAATACTTCCTCTTCTGCTTCGGGAGGTGGGCTGCCGATCGAGGTGGCCGACCTATTCCCGTTAGACTTCTACGTTCTTGTATTTCGTT
>LQNS02000138.1:16970908-16985054 GCA_001587735.2 Parhyale hawaiensis
CTTTGACCGCCATTTGCTGGTACACGCAGTGTAGCAGGTTAGTCTTTGACCGCCATTTGCTGGTACACGCAGTGTAGCAGGTTAGTCTTTGACCGCCATTTGCTGGTACGCACACTGTAGCAGGTTAGTCTTTGACCGCAATTTGCTGGTACGCGCAGTGTAGCAGGTTAGTCTTTGACCGCCATTTGCTGGTACGCGCAGTGTAGCAGGCAGGCCTTGGGCCGCTCTCTGAAGCATTCCACTGCCAGCCCTCGCTCTCGTAAGTTCCTACACAGAACTTCAGGGTGGCGGAAGCCCCATCGACTCGGGTGCGCCTCTTTCATGTCCTTAAAACCGAACTTCATTCTTGCTTGCCTCGCTGCTGCGCTCTGTGCCGCCAACAGCATATCTCGCCCTTATCTGCACCTCCTCAGCTCCAACTTGTCGATGCTGCTTATCATTAATATGCGTATGCTGTGCAGGTGCTGCTCTTCTCTTAGCTACTTAGATAGCTACTCATTGATATGTGCGATGCAACCGTTCATTAAGTGACATATACTTAGAACAGGATAGAAAATAAATCTACCTAGGTACCTACTTTATTACCTACGGTACGCATATTGACCTGGTACACAAGGCACAGCTTATTACTAGAGTTACATTAGAAACAAAGATCTGGTAATACCGTCATTTCATACTAAACTGCATCGCGGCTCGTTGTTTGGCCCCTGCTCAGTAATAGTATGAGCCGCCATCGGCAGTACATGTCAGTTTGTAGCCAGGACCATTACGGATCACCTTCAGTAAGGTGTTATCAGACTTTTCTATCCTGATCTGGAGACTGAGAGCCCATCTTCTTGTCATGACTTCGAGATAATCAGTATTCTTTTGAGCAAGTATCATATTGCCACTAGTTGACCTCGGCAATATCACTAGTCGGCGAAATATATCATTATAGGCTACACGTAGACGTCTAATGGATTTCTGCTTAAAGTTCGACGAAAGCGAGTTACGGTACAGGGGATAATAATAAATAGTTTTATAATCCAGGTAAGAGAAGCTGTCCACATAGGCTGAGTGAGAGAGACACCATTGCGACAAGTGACTTTATCGGTGGGCAGGTTACTTCTCCTAGGTTTGATGTTCATAGAGGCAGTTTGAACAGTATTCAATGCACAGTATGCGTTTGCTAGCTTCATTCTCGCAAATTGAGAGCAGTTGTTGCAGCCCATTGAAAAGGGGAGAGGCAAAAACCATGTCATCATTAAAACTGAGCGCTTTTACTACGTTACCGAAATATGACTTCCCACTCTAGTTTAGAGTTGCGTAAAATTGAGTGTGGATACTGCCAATGGAGATATTAAAGAGAAATGGGGAGAGGAAGTGTCATCGTCGTATGCCGTTAGTCATCCCAAACGCTGAAGACGTTGCCGCTCCCCATTTCACGAAGCATTTCTGAATTTGAAACCAACACTTTAACGTCTTAGCAATATAAGGGAGTATTTGTTTCTCAAGCATACCCTTCAATAGAGAGTAGTGGACTCACTCTTGAATCGCCGCGCTACGTCGGGGGGGGGGGGGCTATAACACTGAACCCGTATCATATAAAACCCTTCGCTTATGTATTTATTATATAGCTATTTCGTGTCTGCATCTTAATGAAATAGATAGGCCAGGTCGCAAATCCTAATATAATAAAACGCTTGGTGTATTTATTTCGTGTCCACTCTTAATAAGGAAATAGGCGGAAAATAGGCCAGGTCGTAGATTTTGTAATTAAGTCGCGTTTTAATGAAGATCGATGACGAGGCTGCAGAAAATGGCGAAGTGGGATCCTTATCCGTGTACCTGAATGCACTTCTTGTTTGAAACACTTCTTAAAATCGAAGGCAAGATATTTGGTAACGTTTACAGCTTCTGGAGTTTGACTTCATAACTTTTTCTCTCAGGTCACGTCGTATAAATTCAGTAGGTAGATCATCAACGGGGCACTCACAAAGGGATGATTTCTCACGGGCATTAAACAACTATTTCTTCTAGCTTGCTGTTTTTCTTTGACGGAGCAATTATCTCTTCATTAGCCAAAATTTCAGCTCTTCAGTAAAGTAGATACTTGAGTTTGGCGGTATCGTAGTTACGGTACGCTCACATTGCATATAAGCTGACTGTAGTGGAATTGCATTCAAGTTTATTGCAGTGTTTTTTTTACTCAAGATTTTACTTCCGCCTGTCAAACCGGAAGAAGCACGTGCAAACGGAGAGTAGAGAAGAGAGAACCGAAGGGTGAGAGTACATCAAATTATCAATGCAGAAAATTAAGAAGCAATTCAGAGAAGCGAAGATTCCGCCCTGGCCTTTATTAAGCAATCATATCGATTATTGCGTGATTTTTTTCACGCACTGGTCCACTAGTTTCGTAATAAAGTTGCGTTTCCATGGAGATTGATGACCAGATGGCAGAAGAAGGCAAAAGTGAGATCCTTATCCCTTTATTCTCTGAATGCCTTTCTTGCCACGTGTTGATGATTTTGACGATCTTGTTCCCTCCTGATGGAATTCAGTAGGCAGTAATTTGACTAGATTTCAGAAAATGGCTAAATGGGTAATACTTGTTTTGTTATTAACACTGAATGCAATTCTTGCTCTTCCAGCTTCTCTTGCCGTTCCCGTGGAGTCAGATATTCACTATATTTTCTCTACGTCAAAATTAAATTTTCTTTCAGTTCATGATGTAGCTACACAAACTACACATCCGTAGATTATCAACAGAGGACAGAGGAAGCGATTTTCCCCGTGTAGTAGACGTAGTAATTCCTTATTTCAACTTGCTGCCTTCTTTTGACGCAAGATTTTCCTCTTGGGAGCGAAAATTTCATTCTGCTGAAAGTATATCCCTGTATTCTGGATACGCAGCGGAAGTTAAATTCAGTGATGTTTTAGCACTTACCAATATACATATACAGTTAATTTTTTGCATATCATCTAAGGGAAGGAAGGAAAGTGTTGAGGGCGAATTGAAGTGTACTGCTCAGTAGAAACCACGTACGGTACGAGTGTTGCTTTAAGTTCGAGCCAAATGCTTTCGGAGCGACAAAGCTGTCGTTGCGTGCTGGTATTTAGCCACTGCTTAGGTAATGACATAAAATCGACTATACTCTTACTGATGACGCTTTCATCTATTCATCCTCTTCTTTCCCGACTTGCTGTTCCCATGAGCGTTGACTCGTGCATGGGTTCCACGTTTCTCTTGGCATTCTTTATGTCCCTTCTTTCGTCCTCTCTTTGGATAGGGTGTCTTAAACTAGTAATATAATCCTAATATAATAAAATGCTTGTTGTATTTATTTATTTATGTCGTGTCCGCTATTGAGGAAATAGGCGGAAAATAGGCCAGGATGCAGATTTTTCATTGAAGTTACGTTTTCCATAGAGATCGATGTCCAGGTTGTAGAAGTCAGAAGATGGCGATTGTTGGGTCCTGTTCCCTTTATCTGAATGCACTTCATGCTTGAAACACTTCTTGAAATCGGAACAGTATATATGCAGCTTCTGGAGTCCAATTCTCTAACTTTTTCCTCTCAGGTCACAACGTTTAAATTCGGCAGATGATCAACGAACACTCATGACGGACAGAAGACAAGTACCGTACTGTATTTCACGGGCAGTAGACAACTATTTCTTCTAGCTTACTGTCTTTCTCTGAGAGTGTATATTTCGCTTCAGAGACCGAAATTTGAGCAGATAGTGAAGTGTGGAAGACAGTATTGTGTATACGGCGCACTCACATTGCGCATAAGCTGACTGGAGGGACGTTCAAATTTATTGCAGTGTTTTACTTTGGAAGACGCACGTTTGAGTAAGAAAGAGGATAGGGAACGTAAAAGAACAACGAGACTACTACAGTCTCAAGAACGAAGATGTTCTATCAATGGAGAGATACAGCGCCTATGCGGCACAGTGACAAGAAAAGCTTGAAGCAGAAGGGTTATAAAAGGGAATAAGAATGAGTGGGAAAATGTGGAAACTGCAAATCAAACAAGAGGTCAAACATATCGATTCGATTATTGCCTGAATTTTTTCACGCACGTGTTCGCTAGTAATAATAATAATAATAATAATAATCATCCACCTTGCTTGTTTGCTACTCGTACTTCTCACAAGCGAATACATAATTGGGCCGGCAGACTGCCACTGTTATCCTATTGTCGCGTCTGTCGCAGAGCATGCACCATGTTGGGGTGCCACCCGGCCAGCGGAGCGCCATAAAATATGAGTGCAGTGTTGGTTTGAAATGCAGATAGTTGGTATTTTCTATGTGTGTGTGAAATATACGGTACCTAACAGTTTGATAATCCTGTGCCAGTGGTACATAAGTGCGTGGTGTGAAGCTGAGGCTTTAGCCGCTAGTTTGGTGTTGGTTTCCAAATAATGGTGCGTTGGTGGCGCCTTCTTACAAGTAGGACCTTAGTTGATAAGTATATAATATATTAGTGGACCCGTGCGTGAAATAAATTCACGCAATAATCGATACTAGCTGGAACCTGTGGAAATTCCACACAAGTAAAGCACCCGAGAGCAGTTCCAGCTTGAAAGAATACAACTTTGTTCTCTGCTCTGCCGAGGTGGTATCCAATATACCTACCGTAATTTTCCCTTATCTAATTGTGAAAGCGTAACTGACGGAACTGTGACGTACGGACTGATGGATGGAGCCTCAAGCAGAATTATATATAGTAGCGGCCATAATGGTTCGGACAGCTAAAAACTCATCAGAAAAACTTTATCTACTTCAATATTATTTTTTACACAAGTGGAGCAAAATGTCATAGCTAAATTGCGTGAAAATTTCAGCTATTAAGGATCAATAACACGAAAGTTACAAGCAAATGAATTACAACAGTAAGAATTTAGTCTGGATAAAAAAGTTCGGACATTTAATTTTTCCGTTTTATTTTAGAAAAAACCAATGTTGCCTCAGAAAGAGTTATGTAGATCGGGTTAAACACACTTGCAGTCATTATCGATGCAACATCCGCTCTGTCAACCTGCCTTGGGGAATCCCTACACCTTCTTCTATTCCTGAGTTAATCGTGAAATTGCGTCATGATGATAAACCTTCAATAAGGGCAATAGCAGACACAGTTAATCGACCGAAAAGTGTGTTTGTGATATTCTGACCAAATATGACCTGGATAATTCTAGTACCGCTGGTGTTTCAAGTGGTAGACCACGCAAAACCTCGAGAAGAGAGGATAATGTATTGCTTAGCTTATCAAAGAATAGGTTTAAAACCGCAGCAGAGATCATCGTGATGCTAGTGATTCGCATGGAATCAAGGTGTGTAGGAAGACAGTTTCACGCCGCCTAAAAGTAGCAGACTTGAAGCCGAGAACTCCAGCTATCAAGCCTTTAATTAGCAAGATGAATAGAAATGCTTGGATGAATTATGCTGCAAAACACGTTCTTTGGACTTAAGAAAAACAGATTGGCTCCGATGGAAAAAGATCTGTTCGTCGTTCAACCGCATAGTGAAAGATTGTCCAAAAATTGCGTCAAGTGTAAAGTTTGGCGGCAGAACCGTTATGCCTTCGGTATGATCTCAGCACGCGGCACGGGTCCCTTAGTTTGTCTGCAAGGAAACGTAAACGCGCAGGTATACAAGGAACTTTTACAAAATCATGTAGCGCCGATCTTCAAACCCTCTTCAACTCATAAACCAATTTTTATGCAAGATAACGCTCCCTTTTGCAATTTGTTAAGCTCTTGTGATAGACTATGTCAAGCTGTTATCGACAGTAAAGGGTACCACACTTGGTACTAAATGTTAAAAAGTAAATTTCATAACGTAGTTCGTATTTGTAGTCTCATTTCATGTGTTAAATTATTATTTTTGAAAGTTGTCCGAAATTTTATAATTCACGAATAGAAGAAGATGTAGAGATTCCCCAAGGCATGTTGATAGAGCGGATGTTGCATCGATAATGACTGCAAGTGTGTTTAACCCAATCTACATAACTCTTTCTGAGGCAACATTGGTTTGTTTCTAAAATAAAATGGAAAAAATGGCGTGTCCGAACTTTTTTGTCAAGACTAAATTCTTACTATTACAATTCATTTGCTTGTAACTTTCATTTTATTTATCCTGAACAGCTGAAATTTTAACACAATTTAGCTATGACATGTTGCTCATCTTGTGGAAAATATACTTCATTGCCTTCAATAACATTGGAGTATTTAAAAATTTTCTGATGAGTTTTTAGGTCTCCGAACCATTATGGCCGCTACTATAGATTTTTTATTAATATAGGCCGTTGCAGAATCTTCTCTGAATTGTTGCATTTTCTTAATTGATCCATAGTCGTGCTGTCAACCTTAGGTCCTCTTTTCTATGACTTGCCGTTCCACGTTTTTCCTGCTCACGCTTATCAGCAGCTTTCATTCACTTCTGTAACCTTTCTGCTTCAAGTCTTTCTTAAATGTATCGCATAGACGATTCATCTCTCTCTATTCGTAGCACGTCTTCGCTCTTGAGACTGTAGTAATCTCGTAGTTCTTATACGTTCCCTATCTTCCTTCTTAATTAGAACGTGCGTCTTCAAATAGTGAGAGGCAGAAGTATATCTTGGGCAAAACACTGCAGTAGACTTGAATGTAACTCCAGCCAGCTTGATTACATGTAAGCGCTCCGTAGCCAAGATACGGTCTTTTGAACTTAACCCTTTCGCTACGGAAACTTTGCTCATTTATGAGGTTCCTAAAGAAGCTCATAGAAGACACTATCATTGTAGTGACTTGAGCTCACCTTCAGCTTAGTTCAGTCGTAGATGACATACTACCACTGACTTCAGACGGGTTGTTAAATACATATGTTGTCCAAATTTCCAGGGAAAGAAACAACGCACTGGTTTTAATAATAAAAGCTTTGATGGGGGACATATACGTCCCGTCAGTATCGAAAGGGTTAAATATCTGCTTCACTGAAGTGCTGAAATTTTTAGGCTATGAAAATTCGTACCGTCGGAGAACGACAGTTTGAGGGATGATATGCGTGATATGGAGCTGCAGGAACACATGGTAATGGACAAAAATACATGGAATAGCAAAATCTGCTTCAGAGACCCCCTTTGAACAGGGATAATATTGCTGTAGAAGAAGAAGAGAAAGACAGTAAGCTAGAAGAAATAGTTGTCTACTACCCGTGATCAATCATCATCTCGTGAGTGCTCCGTTGGTCAAATGCCAAATTTATGCGTCGTAGCGTGAGAGAAAAAAGTTATAAAATCGGACTCCAGAAGCTGCATAGCTACATATTGTTTCGATTTCAAGAAGTGTTTCTATAGCAAGACGTGTCTTCAGATGAAGGGATAAGGATCAGCTTTCGCCATCTTCTGCAACATAGTCATCGGTTTACAAAATCTGCAGCCTGGCCTATTTTTCGCCTATTTCGTTTAGAGCGTGACACGAAATATACCTACGTATAAATATATTGACAAATAAACTCACGACGGTTTTCATTATATTGTATGTTGATTGTTATATATCTAAACGAAATAGCATGTCCATACAGTGAAGATTTTGCAGCTTTATTTACCGAATAAACTAGTACGTCTATATGTACTTGATTCATTTCATGCATCAAGTTTTCGATTCATTCTTCACTTATTCTTTCTCTAGTAAAAACGGGACAATTTTCTCTACTTTTAACAACTGAAATTGAGAAACACATTATAATTTAGTCACTTATATTCTCTATTATTTCAATTTGGGAACTGAACACTCGTACATCGCGAAACAGTACCGATAGTGTCGAACGCATGTTGTTTGAACTGTCAGTAATTACGAATAGTGTTGACTCCTTGCAACCTCTGTAAGTTACTTAGGAACGACTGACAGCGTAAGTAGACTACCATCGTGACTGCCACAGTGGGCCACCTGACCTTAGTGTGCCGTCCGTACATAGCAAGTTATTTCAATAGAGAAGACGCCGCACACTGGGCTACATGCAGATAGTGCCGAAATTCTTATGGAAGTGAGACTGTGACGACCACAAAATGTACTTCGCTACGCGCTGAAACTGTTAGCTATGGCGGCTAGCCTACCAAGGATTTCTGCCGTGAAATTGTTAGATGTCCTCAACACTCTTTTTACTAGTCGCTTTCCACGTACAAATTTGTACTTCAAAAGTACACACATCAGTATACTTTAAAAGCAGGCCATTGTGCATCAAAAGTCCTACAAGTATACCCTCTACATCCCCAAACCTACTAGTTTATGCCTTATCTTGCAGAAACATACCACTTTGTAGTTCAAATGTTTTAAATGTAGTGCAGATACCTTGAGTGAGCTACTGCTTTCAGGGGCAAAGGATGGGACTTGGGCCGTCAAGTTTGGTTAGTTAGGTTCGCCTATCTTATGTTATGGGGAGCAGTAACCCCAGCAGTGCCATGGGGATGTGTATGATACCTTAGCCATTAGCTGAGCCAATGGGAGGTCTTGTCTTTCGCGCCCACTTTGCTTCCTCCCACATTTATTCTCCTATTGAAGATGTTTTGTTCTCTTCTTGCTCCTCTTTCCCGACGTGCTGTTCCTCTGCGCCTTGATCCTGTGTGGGAACACCTTTGTGCATGGGTTCCACGCGTCGGTCAACCTGCTAGCTATATGTCCCTTCTTCCCCTATGAGATCGCTTTTGTTCTGGAAACAAAGGATCAAACTACTCCATATGATGATAATTATTGGGCTACTCGCACTTGCCAATAGTTGAAGGACGTGCACATGTTGACTTCACTCTCGCCATCATTCGCTGCCCCGCACCCTGTGCGAGTAATCCACTGTGCCGCGTTCTCTGTGTTGCGACCACCTGCAATATTGTACACGGTGCTTACCGTATGCTGAGTAGCAGCCCACTTTGACAGTCACGGGGATCAACTTTTGCATCTAGCTTGGTGGTCTACTTAGGCTTTCAGTCGTTTGGGTGATTTTACAGAGCTTGCTAAGTGTCGTCGTTCATTAACTGCGATAATTACTGACAACTCAGAGATGTGACTGCCAATGTACACTCGGAAGATAAACCCTTGTTTGGCTCCAAGTTGAAGCAGTTTACTAATCGGTCTCATCAATATCAATTGTTAGTAAAAGAACGAGTTGTATTTAGAAGATAATGATTAAGTGGGCAATGAATCGAAAGTTGAATACATCTCAATTTTGTAATAAGTATATACGTTAATGTGTGAATTTTATTATTTGCTCTCTAGCTAAAGCCACAAAATTCTCCATGTTCAAACCATGCCTTTTCATTTAGATATGTTCACTGTACGCGGAAACATACATATATATTTATAAATTACTCCCTATTTCTTGTGCATGGACACCACTAACAGCCTTGGTAACTAGGAAACCAAGACTTGAACTAGTTGCTCAAGCGTCACGAAGGTGTCATCAGATACTAGCTGCCGTATGTCTCGTAAAATCACAGTAAAACTGTTAACTTTTGCGTGTCCAACGAAACCTTCACCAGTCAATAGATCTGGCGCGCTCAGGGTGGCACGTCAACGTGGCACCTGGGTTGTGACTGGGACAGTTTTGTGGGTCCGTTGATATATACATGTACTCCCACTACCTTTTTTTGCTCTTTTCGTTTTTGCCAGTTTTCTGCTCCCATTGGTGCAGTAGTCGCTCCTTCTTCGTGTCATATACGTAGTAGTACTACATGTTTCTTCTTTTTCTTCTGTTTGAGTCGAAACGTACACTGCAGCAAGGGAAGATATACATTATTAAACGGATAGTAATGCACATTCACCTCTGCTAAGGTGCGCGAGAGCACAAACATCAGTTTATTGACCTAAGTTTGTGTAGTCACAGCGTACAGGCTGCCACGCCTCTACAGTGTCCATTACAAACGCAAAGTGAGGAGAAGAATTGTGCGAGTTCAGCTCAGTTGATGCTCATGTTAACTGGCTTTTGGTCCGCTTCCTCCTTTCTTTCTTGTTGCTGTTCCCATGCACGTGCTCTCTTCTTTCTGTCTTTAAATTGCAGCAGTATTTGGTGGGGAGCAAAACAAGGAATAGAATTGATAACGAGGATTAATACAATGATCGTATGTGCATGGGCTCCTTCCTATATCGATATTTATTAGTACTGGAGTGCTCCTGTATCTTTTCCTGTCGTGAAACATCTTGGACGTGGCTGTGAGGCACTGGAGTCAGAGAATGACGTTTTTAGTAACAATTTTAATTGAGTGCTGTGGCCTCACAGGGTACCTGTGGAGGAACAATTTTAAGTAACTGCCATGTTTTTATTGGCACCGGTGAGTGAACAATTTCAAGTCGGTGCTGTCGTTTCATTGGTACCGGTGGAAGAATTACGTAACTACTTGCCATACGCACTCGCTACTTGTGCCTTTACACTATTCACCGCAACTTTGATATACGAGGGCCAAGTCTGTCAGAAGAAATGCCCACCCACAGACTGAGCTGTGGCAGCGATGTTTGCAAGTTGTCTCTTAGAGCCCAGTACTGCGTCCGTCACTGTGGTGTGATCAATAGAGAAAGCTCGATATGTATCGCGTGTGCACCAATGCATTATTCTGTCTTGCTTCATAATTGCTGCACGGCCGAGCCCACCCACCCACCCTGCCCACCTTCGTTGCTCCACTTCAGGCTTTACCTTTTATTACTATTAATAACATTATTCTTGTTTTTAGTTTTATAATTACTACCATCATATTGTAAAATAATTGTAGCAGTTGTACTACCGTCGATGTAGTTTTTTTTTCAATTTTGGTGCATGTATTTGCGCCGCAAGAGATCGTTACATGTGCTATAAATAAATGCATCAAGAAGTCACTGTTTCTTACAACTGACTGGAGTCAGATTCTGTTCGTTTACATATCCTAAAGTTTGTGCACAAATCTACCATTCCTGATTGTTTTGCATTGCTTGCGCTAAAGTTTGTTCATTTTCATTCTGAATGCAAGTTTATACGTAGGCAGGTCTCTAGGCCCGCTCACTATCTTTGTTTTCTGTCGCTGTGAATGCTGCCCTTTCAGCATTATAGCCTATTTTTTGTCTTCGCCTTCTATAAACTCAATGACTTGTAGCAATTGTAGTGGATACGGAGTCTTAAAGTATTCAATGAAATATAATTAACAGTCTTGGGTTATCAGCATAATTGTGTCTTTGCACCTGTCTATATCATGAATTGCGAATTCTTACCCCTCGGCAGCGAATTTGCAGTCATCTTATTTACGTCTCTGCCACCTACGGGTATTGTAGTTGCCTATTGAGAGTGGGATGGATATAAGAGGAGAACTTTAGCTTGTCATTCCTTCGACACCTCACAAAAATATTGAATTGAATGGTGTAGGCAATAAAGCGCTGGAGAATACTGTATTAACTGTGTTTCCTATGGGAGTGAATACGAAAAATAATCATTATCCTTTGGTAAATTATAAAATTGAAAAGGGGATAAAACTCCCGAAACGTCAAACTTTTATATTAGTTCGTGTCGACTTTATTTCGAAAAATAATCTCACTGCTGAGAGTTTGGTGCAGAGCTTATCGCGCCTGGTAATCAATGGAGGTAGCACCGTTGGGGCCACGGCTGCAGTGCAAGTGTACAAAGCTCCTCTTTTGATTCACTTATTCCTATGCGCGTTGATCCTGTTTTGGGAGCACCCTCATGCATTGCTTGCACGTTTCTCTTTGTATACTATATGTCTCTTCATTTTCCTCTTTTAGAACAGATAGTATATGCCGGTTAGGAAGGCTTAAAGTAACCTATGTTATAATAATGTTAGGAGTGTCGCGAGAAACAGATAACTTTTGGTAATGATCCGTCTGTCCGTTTGTCTATTTGTCTACCGTTAGGTATGTCTTTTAGCAATGCATGGCCTGGCGAAGGTTTGCGCTTTCGAAGCGTAGCTCTAGTGCAAATTGCCTGAATAAGAAACTGTTCACCCCTGCTGTGCGCCATGGGACAGGTAAACGGGCAGGTCACTTGCGTTCTGAACTTCTCAAGGCCCACCCCTAACTCCCTGGTTCCCGCAGTTGACGCTGTCCCCCATACCTGGACAGTATACAAATCTGTGGGCCGGTGTGGGGAAAGAAGACGTTAGGAGGGGCTGCGCAATGGGGCGTTTGGAATAGTTAACTAGCTAATACAAAAATAATTATCACCGTGTGCTGTAATGTGTGAAGGAGGAAGGAGAAGGGACAATTCCCGATAACTGGCTTGCATATAAATTTTTGCTCACATTTTATAACACCTTCAATAAATTGTAATTCCGCTATCGTTCTGGGAATCTGTGACTATGCAGCGCCATAAATCGTACTAGACTTATACGTAAGGAGCATGCTTTTTTTCTGGTTAGCATCATTGTACTGTTATTACCTGCGCCATGGAGGTTATGTTTTTGTCGAGTTTGTTTGTTTATTTGTCTGTCACCGAGATAACTCAAAAAGTTGTGGGCGGATCCCTAATCTTTTCCTCCAACTGATTTTTCTTCCATTTGTTCTTCCTCTTCTTACCCGACTTGCTGTTCCCATGCCCGTTGATCGTGTGTGGGAACACCCTCGTGCATGGGTTTCTCGTGTCTATCGTCATACTATATGTCCTTTTTCTCTTCATCTGTGATATCGCTCTTGTTGTGGAGACAGAGACTGAAACTCCTGAATATAATAATAAAAAATAATAATTGTGGGCGGATCTTTACGAAATTTACAGGTCTTTTTAAGCATGTTAGGAGAAACAAATGACTAACTTTTGGTGAAAATCGTTCAATCATTTGTTTGTCAGCCTTTTTTTTTCTCATTACCATAGCTCAAAAAGTTGTGAAATTTACATGAGTTCTTAGGTAGATCACGAAGCGTAAATGACGAATTTTTGTGATGATCTGTTTATCCACATGTTTGCCTCCGTGTTTGATTCTATGTTTGTTAGCAAAATACCTAATTCAAAAAGTTATGAATGGATCTTTATTTTGAAATATGTAGGAAATGTTGAACGACACAAACTACCAAATTTTGGTGATCGGTTAGCCCGTTTGTGTGTTTGACTAATGGTTGTCATAACGCAGCTACCGCAAAAAGTGTCGAACGGATTTTCAAGAAAATTAAATAAGCTACCTATTACTTTCGTCAAAGGGCACAAATGACCAGATTTTGGTGCTGATAAATAAATGAGTCTCAGAACTCATTTGAATTTTCGTTGGCGTTGCCTTGCTTGACGGAGGTATGCGCTCTCAGCGTGCTCTGATTATTGTTATTCCCTAAAATGTGTGGTTCTGCTTAAAAAAAAATGCTTGAAGTTAGTTACATTTAGTGCTACAATGAACGTGGCACTCACGGAAATATATAGGTATAGAACTACGCAACTTTTGTGTCTCTGTTTGCCCAAACTGTTTACAGATTTTTGGTATTTATAGCGCTAATAGTCAGAAAGCGACAGTGAGAAAATAAAGCAACGTTGTGGTAAATTTAGCCCAGTATAAGCTCCCAAGATTTGGTGCAAGAATAGGTTAATTGAAATAACGGTGGAGGAACATTTCCTTGCCTTTCCTAACCTATTCTCACGCTTGACTCTGCGAGCTGTTCGCTTTGGCAAGCTCTCGGATAAGAGTGTGGCTGATCGGGGCGGTTTGGTGGCAGCACAAAATTTTTTTTTCGCATTTATCTGTCGAGAAACGTGATTATATATCCTGTAAACTGTGAAATCTTTTGTTTTAAGTCTACGGATTTATATTCGAACCCGACCCGTCTACGCAAATCAATTGTGGTCTTAGCAACAACTTTAAAACGTTACATCATCAACTTATATGTCGCTGTAACACTACTAATCTAATACTAAGAATGACCGTCGTGTGTTTATAAATATATTTATATGTTCGGTGTCACGCTCCTAACGAAATAGATAGGCGGAATTTAACCCAGGTTGGAGGTTCTGGTTGTCCTCTCAAGCTCCATTGAAAGTGATAGGCAGAAAATAGGCCGGGTTGCAGAAGATGGCAAACGTATCTTAAGTTGAAATTCCAACATGAAGACATCGCAGGCTTAGTTTGATTTGTACGAGTATTAGCTTCTCCATACATCGAATCTACGGCAAAGTATAGGGCGACCTTATGTCTGAATGCACTTCTTGCATTGCCGAAGTTGAAATCGTAGCACTGAAGAT
>LQNS02000138.1:16999440-17013827 GCA_001587735.2 Parhyale hawaiensis
GTATTAGATAGGGGAAAAATGAGGAAGCCAGCGGGGGTTTTCCTGAAGGGCTAACTTCCTGCCGTCATTTATCGCACACGTGCACCAGTCATTAATAACCCAATATGCCGTCATTTACAATGACGGCTCGGGACACTAGTTTAACTATAATTGAGCTCAAGTGACTACTAGGTGTTCTCCGTTAGCTTCTAAAAATGAGCTTCCACATCAGCAAGGTTTCGGTATCTAAAAGATGTACCTCCGTTTACTTCGAAATAGTTTGCAACTTTTTACTGAACCAATATCATTTTCCGTAGCTCCGTTTGCCTCTATTTCATGACTCATGGAATAACTCGGTAACAAAACGCAAATACGCCAAACTTAATTTGCGCACCCATCTGTTCTTGTGCCCAGATGTTGGTAAATAGGACAGCATTTGTACTTATAGCGAGTGCTTGCGCACGCCTTCATTGCTGCCGTCCCCAGCAGGATTTCTCTCTCTGCGGGGCATTCCTTTGCCTTTTGATTTCTTATATTCTCTACCATGCTTTCAGCCTTTTGTTTTCAAGTTTTTTTCTCACATATATTTATTGAGCATTGTTTTCCACTGTGAATTATTCCTTGCTAATCCTAGTAATCCGTTGTATTAATGTCTGTAAATTTATTTTTTTTTTTCATTTCTCCTCTTGAGCAATTCTTTTTTATTGGTTGGTTCTCGCCAGCCTTCGTTGGCTTGCTGTCAAGTCAACTGCTCTTTTCGCTCAACTATCAGCTTTATTCGTGCTCCTTAGGCCATAGGGTATGTTTTTTTTTTTAGTTTCCTACCATAGCAATATTTTGAGCGTAATTACCCCCGTGCTCATTGTGCTCACTAAATTGAATATCATTGGGTGCTGTTCACTTTGTAACTAACTGATGCCTCTGTCAATGCTTCTTTTCTCCACTAATGTATTCATATGTTATCCAGTTTATCTTCTAAAGTTTTAACATTCTCTGCAGTTTCTGGGTGCACTGGAATGATTCGATCTTGTGTTGTTTCTGTCACTAGGTGGCGCTAATGACACAAATGGTAGAAATGGTGCAGACGGAGGTATGTGGTCAGGCACGCTATATAACGCAGCACTCTTTTCTTCCTTAGCAAACGTATCGCATCGCCCTCTTTCCCTCTCTCTTGTAGCGGTTATTGCTCTTTATAGCGGGTATTGCCCGTTGTAACGGGTGTTGCTCTTGCTCTCTGTAACGGGTGTTGCTCTTGCTCTCTGTAACGGGTGTTGCTCTTGCTCTCTGTAACTGGTGTTGCTCTTGCTCTCTGTAACGGGTGTTGCTCTTGCTCTCTGTAACGGGTGTTGCTCTTTGTAACGGGTGTTGCTGATTGCTCCTTGCTCGTACGATTACTGCTCCTTGTAACGGGTATCGCTCCGTTTCACGAGTGGTGCTTTCAGTAAAGGGTTAGTTATTTTGCCCTCGTAGTTCTATTGCCATCATAGCTCTCTATGCCGGCCGCGTAGATCTCAAAATTTACTTTCAAATACGTAGTGCTACTGTTTTATGTGGGGTTAAGGGTTACATTCATTGTGACACTCACATTTACTTCTGGAATAGCGGTACTTGTTCTCTTTTTTATCTAACAATATTTGCTTTTTTATGCTTTCTCTATCTGGTATATCTTTTTTTTTTTTATCTATGCAGCATTTCTGTCTTGATTGATTATGAAAAATGGTACTTCTTGTTATGATACTTTCTTCCGGTGCACTGTTTTGAAATGGTGTCCAAAGGTGTACTCCTCTGGTGCTGTGGTGCGTCTTGGTTAGGCTGCGCTCTTGATGCGTACATTCTGTGCGGATGGACTTACACGGCTGAGCTTTGTATGTAGGCTCAAGCTTCATACAATTGAAATGTTACTGCCTGCCTCTATTATGCTCTGTTGAGTACATTTCATCAATAATTAGAGCACTCTGAAAGCGCATATCCCCGCTAAGTAAGGCAACGGTAATGAAAACTTTAAATTGGATCTGAAACTATGATTTCCTTTGTATTAACACAAAAATCTAAACATTTGTGTCTTTCAACAGTAATAAGAGCTTCTGTGATTTTCTTGAAGATTGGTTTATAACTTTTCGAGTTATCCTGCTAACGAACATTAGTTAAACACACAAACCAACCGATCATCACCAAAACTTACTTTCAACATTTCTAACAATTTCAGTAAATTGCTGAAAGATCCGTTCATAACTTTTTCAGTTATTTTGTTAAGAAGCCTGGAACCAAACACACAAATGAATAGACAAATCATCACAAAAATTTGGTCCTTTATTCTTCGTGATTTACCTAACAACTCATGCAAATTTCGTGTCCGTCTATAACTTTTTGAGTTATGGTATTAAGAAAAAAAAAAGAGGCACATAAACAAACGGATGAATGGAGCTTCACCAAAAGTTAATCATCTGTGTCTCATAACATACCTAACAATCCCTGCAAATTTCGCAATAATCCGTCCATAACTTTTTTGAGTTGTCTTGGTGACAAACAAACACTCCACGCAAACATAGTCTCCTTGGCGGAGGTAACTACCTTATAGCAAAAATCTTCAACCCGATATAGTCAGCTGTTGGCGTTTCGTAAAGTTTGAGATATTCTTATTTGCACAACAAAACAATTTGCGGTTTAGGGACTAGCAGATGCAATATACACCTAATACATTTCGCTTTGCTACGTCTCTTAAGTGATGAACTTTGCTAAACTGAGTGAGAGATCGTTTTCTGGCTTGTTATTGGATCCACTGCATAGCAACTAAAATGAAACTGGTACTTTTGTCTACCCTAGGGACAACGCTTTAGTCGAAGCAACCAACATACTTTTAGAAAATGCGGTTATATGAACCAAATAGCTAGTGCTTCAATCTTGATACATAGCGCGTAAATTAGTGTGTGGGTTCTTTGAACTAACGTTAACCTGTGTATTTCTACTGTTGTGCGTTACTCAACGGTTGCTAGATACTGTCTTGTCTACGTCAGTAGTAATAAGGATTGTGTCAAATTTTAAAACTGTATTTCGTCGAATGTTGTTTACCACGCTTTCCGTAACTCTTCTTCACTATCTATATTTACCTATTGGGGTCTCCGTCGACGTCGTAGTCGTCGACATCCACACTGTTAGGTCCAATCCTGCTGCCGTTCCTCTTGCCGTGTTGTCTGTCTTCAGTGAGGGAATTTATATATTTGTCATCTGTGTATTGAGCTCATACCTACCAGTTATTTTTCTGAACGTTTCCAAAGAATTACGGCAAAAGTGCGAGTAACTTCCTTGGAGTGCTGCTTTCTATGACTCTTATTGATTACTGAAACCCCGCGATGCTCTCTCGAGGTTAAGTTTCTGCTAGTGTGAACCTTACGTTTTCTTACTTACTTCCAGCCTGTGTGAGCAATACAGTTAGCATGTCATTTGTCCCATATGACACACACACCTTTTAACTTGTTTGAAGGATTATTGTGTATTTTGTGGTTGGGGTCTCTTGTTATTTTCCACACCTACACATACTGTATTCTCATTACCACCCACATTTGCATCGAAGCACGTCTAATCTTCTATTGATATTGGAGTAAATAATGTTGATGGGTGCATGCAAGGTGTCCTGTAAGTTTGACACGTCGCTTCTGCCACTTTTATGTCTTAGGACCTTGTAGGATTGTGGTAATTCAGTCAAGTCCATTGCTCTTTGCGTTAGTTTCTGTGGTTGGCGTTGCCTGATACTACTCGCAGTAACTTCGCTTACGCTCCTAGCTGTACGAAATTAACACCTGGTTTTATAGTAATGGAGAAATCTGTGGACATAGAACTGTTGATGTCTGCTCTACACTAGTGGGTTTTAACTGTTTTTGGGACCCCGCACCCTTAAAAATGTTTTAATGCGTTTTCACGTCCTTTCGAGATCAGAAACACGCACTCACTCTCGGTTATGAACCTGTGTTTCATTCAGTAAGAAAGCATGGAGATGACGAGCTGTTTGTATAAAACGTTCGCTATCACAATATCAGTTGCAACTGGTACTAGTATAGCTTTGGAACCATCGTATGTGTTGCGTGCGCTTTCCGCCACAGTGTGTCGCGTACAAACGAGATATGACACATCGTAACCTCAGTCATTGCGACCAACTTCAGTCTTTTGTAAACGGTTTTACCCATTACCTACTAAAGCGTTACAATATGACACTACTCACCTTCGTTACCTTCAGTAACGCCCCCTGTCATTATTTGTACCAGCCTGCATCATGTGTCGAACCCAATTGTTCTACAAATTTTGTAGGTAGCTTATACATTAATTTCACACATCCGTCTTTTAGGAGATGTGGCAAGCGGGAAATGCAGTGTTTGTGATCCGAATTCAAATTTTTTTCGCATTAATGTCATCACTTGAACATTTTCTCAGCCTAGCATTCTTGAATTAAAGTATGTAAAATTCAACGTTTCTTCTCATAGACTATACAGTAGGAATCACAGGGGGTAAATCAGCGCAGTCGTTCTGCCTGTAACTTAGAAGTGGAACACCCGTACTGCCCATGGGGCTTTTCCCAGATTCATTGCCACGGCCTGATGGAAAATATTTAGAAAACCAGAGCACTCTGAGAGCTCATACTTCCGCCAAGCGAGGCAACGGTAATGACAAATTCAAATTGGCTCTGAAACCATGATTTTCTTTGTATCAACCCTAAAATCTAATCATTTGTGGATTTTGATAATATTAACAGTTTATGCAATTTTCTTGGAGATGCGTTCATAACTTTTCGAGTTACGCTGCTAACAAACATTATGATAAACATGAGTCCAGCATACAAACGGACAAACCGATCTGCACCAAAATTTAATCATTTATATCTTTTAACATTACTAACAACTCCTGTAAATTTCATGAAGATCCATTCATTATTTTTGAGTTATTGTGGTAGCAAGCATAAAATTAAAAACAGTGACGAACGAACAAACGGATCATTACTAAAATTTTGTCATTTACTCTTTGTTATATACCTAACAGCTCATGTAAATTTCACAGAAATCCGTCTATAACTTTTTCAGTTATGGCATTGAGAAAATTGAGGCCGACAAACAAACAAACAAACGGATGGACGGATCTTCATAAAATATTAATCATCTGTTCCTCTTAACATACCTAGCAATCCCTGTTAATTTCGTCAAAATCCGTCAATAACTTTTTGAGTTATCTTGATGACAGGCAGCCAGAATAATAGACAGACAAACCCGACGAAAATATAACCTCTTTGGCGGAGGTAACTAGAGTGCCCGGCCGTCAAAAATGTTGGCGAAAAATTCATGATATTTCTCCATTGCCAAACTTTCGTTACTACAGCTGCCAACTTGAAGGATCATAGAGGTGAGCACTCTCAGCTTCACACTTGCTTAGTAACGAAACGCTTCTTTTCTTTCTCTGATATGGAGAAAAAAAATTATATTTTTGCAGGCTGTTAATCACCACTCAAATTATTAATTTCGACTCTGCACCTTATATACACCAGGATATAAAGGTCGAAATTTCTTTGCGCCCAACGAAAGTTGTTTCGTCGACGAATGAAATCAAGTTGGGAGAATAAGTGATGCAGCAAAATTAGCTGTGGGAAGAAACTAAGAACGAGGAAGCGTGAGAGTGCTGAGGGAGCTTCAGATATCTTCAGTGTTTCGGTTTTACTTTGGCAAAGTCAGAAGTGCATTCAGGTATGAGGCAACCGTATACTTTTGCCATCACTGTAACCTGGACTATTTTTTGACCTTTAGTGTATATCAGAGCTTGACAGATTGGCCACAGTCTCCAACCTGGCCTAATTTTCGCCTATTTTGTTCGAGCGTGACAGAAAACAGGTGAATACACGTCCGCCTTTATTTATTACAGTATATTGTAGATAGCCGCATCACGAAGAATCGCGGGTTTGTGTGTGGACGCTAAAGTACACCGAATTCGAATTTGGCTGTAGTTACGAACGGCATGCTGTAAAAGATTAAGGAAAATTACACTCAGGATGACAATGTTACATCTGCAACAGTAGAAGCGTCGACGCATGCCAGCTTCAATGCAACTAACTTTCCTCTCTCTTTCCTCTCTCTAACGAGGCTTACTTCCTAATCAGAAATCTGTTTTTGTTTAGATATACAGTACCGTCCAAAACTAAGGGACAAATTTTCCAAATGGCATAACTTTTTTTCTAACCGTGCCATGTACTTCTTCTGCACATTATTAGCCAGTGAGATGTTGATTATTGTAATGAAAAAGTTATGAACGAAAAGCTTTTCTCTTGAAATTTATAACGTCCAAAACTAAAGGACAAGAAAAAAAAATTAGTTAACTTCTTATGCAGTCCGTAGGTATTTCTTTATTTACGTCGAAGACAAAGTTTGACACTGCCATTTGTAAACATTGCTTTTCGTCACATGATGGCACCGCGTCAGAAAGTTGATTATATCCTGCGACAAGATATCATCAAGTTGCACAAGAATAATTTCTCTATTAGAGAAATTTCTGAGCAGGTAAACCGTTCGAAAAGTGTTGTGGGCAGAATAGTGAAGTCGTAAGATTAAATCGGCTGCATTGGTGCCCCTAAAAAGCCGGCAGGCCCCGTAAAACATCAGTTAGAGAGGATAGAGTCATCCAGCGTACGTCATTCAAGGATCGTTTTAAGTCCTCAGTTGCATTAAATAAGGAAATTAATGACACACAATGTACGAACGTCTCACGTCAGACCGTTTCTCGGCGCCTTCAGGAAATACTGTTATTTGCAAGACGGCCACTGAAGAAACCACTTGTGAGTGCCAAGAATAAGAAAACGAGATTTGTTTGCAAACAAGCATGTTAACTGGTCTCATGAAAATTGGTCTTGAGTGTTCTTCAGTGATGAAAGCAAGTTCAATTTGTTTTGTAATGTCGGTAAGAACTTTGTTAGCAGACGTGAAGGTGAGAAATTAAATGTAAAGTGTACTAAGAAAACTGTGAAGCTTGGCGGTGGGAGCGTGATGGTCTTCGGCTTGTTCTCTAGTCAAGGGACATCGCCTCTCGTTCGTTTGCAAACAAGTGTGAATGCTCAGGTGTATAAAAANCGGTTAGAACGTTGTTAGAAGACGTGTAGGTGAGAAATTAAATGTAAAGTGTACTAAGAAAACTGTGAAGCTTGGCGGTGGGAGCGTGATGGTCTTCGGCTTGTTCTCTAGTCAAGGGACATCGCCTCTCGTTCGTTTGCAAACCCGTGTGAATGCTCAGGTGTATAAAAATTTGTTGAAAGGTATTGTCGTGCCTAATATTGTAAACTTAGGTGTCCCCACCCCTATCTTCATGCAAGACAATGCCCCCTGCCACAAGGAAAAGATAGTCATGATTTACCTTGAGCAGCAAGATCTCAGAGTTATGGATTGGCCGCCACAAAGTCCTGACCTAAATCCAATCGAGAATCTTTGGAAGCCACTCGGGACGAAAGTTATGGTAAGAAACCCTATCAATACAGAAGATCTTTGGATGAAACTTCAAGTGGAATGGGCGAAAAGTACTGTTGAAGATTGTCTGAGTCTCATTCGGTCGTGTAGTCGACGATGTGCAGCTGTAATCGAAAGCGAGGGACTATTTACCAAACATTGATTGTTCACCACCATCTTGCTAAATATTTCTAGCAAAATGTTGAGTTAAATGCATTTTTTTCTTGTTTGTCCCTTAGTTTTGGACGTTATAAATTTCAAGAGCAAAGCTTTTTGTTCGTTACTTTTTTATTATCCTTCATACATGTCTCAAATTTTAACACAATAATCAACATCTTACTGGCTAATAGTGTGCAGAACAAGAAGTACCTGGCGTGGTTAGAAAAAAAAAAAAAGTTATGCAGTTTTGAAAATTTGTCCCTTACTGTTGGACTGTACTGTATCTAGTACTCTTTAAAACGCAGGCGTTAAAAAGAGTTACGTGCTGTCCGACGTGATGGTCGTATCGAAGATATGACTTCTCACCCAGTGTCTCAGTTGAAACCAAAGTAAGTGAGCGAATAAATGAATTTATGAGCGACGCTAAGCGGGGCTCAGGCAGCCTGTATGACACTCAGGAATTTAGCGCAAACAAGGCGGCGCACGTAGTGAATGGTCGGCTAGCTATCATGTAGAAGAGTAATGTTGAAATAGGTAAAAATCTAAGTAGGATCTAACTTATTCTATAGAACTAACTGTATACTGTGGCACACTATCGGCAGAAACCCAGCGGGCCCCCAACAAGCGACGTAAGCGCAAAGGCTCTCAGTCTGGCCAGAATGCCAACACCAACTCCACTGGCGCCGGCAAGAAGCGGTCACCTGGACCAAATTTCAACCTGGCCTCTCAGGTCTCTGTAAGTACCCCAAAGTCTCCTTAATTCGTTCTTTCTTAGCGCCTTGCCTTTATATTTTGGTGCTTTCTTTAGATTGCTTTCAAGGGGACTGGAAATATGCCTCTGATTCTTTCTTCGTTAAGATTATTTTTTGCATTTTCGTGAGCCTATTTTCGTTAAGTTACTATTTGACCTACAACATGTTTTGTTACTGCTCCAGTTCGGTCAACGAAGGTAGGTCCCCAATTAGCTGAACGTATTATCTTAAGGTGTGTGATAACTTTCTTCGCTTACTGTTTCTTTTAGGAATTGTGCTTTTGAGTTAATAGCTGACCCAGAAAACTCCATGATGATATATGGCATTACAGTCTATAAATCTTGGCTACATCACCCTGACATGTCTATTACTTAAGTGATCATGTCCTCACACTGTACAGCTGAATAGTAGTTGGATAATTACTGCTGTTTCTGTTTCATCCTGAAAACTGCTGGGTCACTCTGGAATGCATTCACCTTTCCTTCGTTTTCCTTGGCATGTGATGTTTGTGTGTGTGTGTGTGGTGTACTTACTGTGGGTAGTACTGGGTACGCAACTTTTTTACTCTTAGAGATAATGAGCTGTGTTTTGGTTGGTACTATCTGACTTTCTGGTCACTCTCCTGGTTCTAAACTTTGTATAATAGTCGCTGCAAATGATTACCTTAGGCCGGGAGTGATGACGAAACAGCTGTGGTTTATTTTGTACGACTCTGTGCGACATTTTATCGTTATCAATTTGCTTTAATCACATTGTGACTTACAGAGGTAAGTGCATTCACTGATGAGTCAGTTTTGCGCTCAAACATTTCGTGTTCGGAATGCTGTTCGAAAGAACGTAACTAATAATCTCCAGAGGATCTTCTTGCCTGTTAATTGAGCGGCTTCTAGTTGCTGCTTTGTGCCTGCAGGTAAGTCCTAAAATATCTGCTTGCTTACGGAACTGAGTTTGAAACTAGCATGTCTACCTTCACTTAATCGCAGCCGTGTTTATTTTCCCATCAGTAACTTGATGGTGCGTTAATGTCACTCGAGTGCTACTCAAGTGGCTTACATATGAAAGCTTCTTGTTGCTGCATTACCTATTCTAGTAGAAATGCAGTACAAGCTTCTTTGTTGTGATAATGTAAGGCGCTTCAATATCTTTCGCTAAGCAAGATACAACACTCACCAATGTTAGTTCATTTACTGCACAGCCGCCAAAGTGATAGGTTGTGATTGGAGTGATTTCTGGTCTAGCGCTTGGATATTGTTTATACAATGGAGGTCCGTACTGAACAAATACCTATCTTGTGCTCAACTACATTATATTGTCTAGATGCTGCAATAGTAAGAAACATTCATTTTCAACTAAGCCAACTATATATGTATGTATTGATATAAATGTTGTTTCCAATCTGTAGCAAATGTTTCTTCAATTTTGAAATGCTGTCCACTGAGTCGACAACGATTAGACTACTTCACGGAATATATACAGTATGTTACCTTTGATTATGCAAATACAATTTTTTTACTTTATTTTTCAAGATAAGTGCTTAACTTTGAAATATCAATATTAACTAAATGTACTTATCAAATTTGGTTGCAGAATGCGACACCATTTTAAAAATGTATGGCAATATTCCAAATATAAGCAGCACTTGTAAAATAAATATTTAGCCATTTGCTAAGTTCATCATACAATTTGCTTATTTACGAGTTTCTTTTTACTGTTACCTCAGATTATGCAAGAAGTTAATGAAAACGTCATAAAGAAGAAATAAATACAATTGAACAGGAATACTGTATTTTTATTTCCAAAACCAAGAAATTATAACCAAAACAATTCAATAAACACTAAAATAAGTGTTCTGTAGTGGTAAACATAAGTTAATTTTGATCATGGCAAGTTGGCAACTTCCATTTTTCATGATTTTTATTGGGCGAAGATAAACAGACTTTGTCAGGTTTGATATTTCTGATGGTGGAATAGAATATGCAGCTGTTTTTACTGCATTCCACAGGCTTACTTTGCTCGAAAACTGCCGACCACCTTCATAGACCTTCCTTTTGATCATTGCCCAGAGGTTCTCAATGGGATTTAAATTGGGGCTATTCGCTTGCCAGGTCCTAATCCTTTTTGATTTAAATCCTCCATCCGCAAGCCAGTTGGCAGTATACCGTGCTCGGTGTGAGGGAGCGTTATCGTGCTGAAATACCAATTTGGATCTGCGTGCGATTGTCTACTCATCAAGCCTGGAATCAAGTCGGCTTCAAGAAATTGGCAGTACCTTTCTGCATTCAGTTTAACTCCTTGTGCCACTTCAGATGGACCAATAAGGGTGTCACCTACTTTCCCGGCCCAAAACATGACCCCTGCACCGCCTTGTTGACGGTTAAGCCGTGTCTGTTGAGGTCGCTCATAGAGGATCCATCCAGACGCCCATCCATCTGGACCAATCAAGAGTGGCTCTGCATTTGGCAATAACTATGACATTGGAGAAATCAGTTTTCATGTTCTCTTCAACCCATTTGACATAATTTTCTTTGAGTTTTTGCTAGAATTGGTCGTTTAATAATTGCCTTTTTCACTTTCCCTAGCGTCTGCAGAACTTCACATCTTGTCTTTCTGCTTAGTATTGGGGCTCCAGCGTCTTCAAATATCGCCTTACTTGTAGAAAGTTTTTTTCTAGCCATAGAAACCTTCATATGTCGCACATTCTGAGCAGTCAATTTCCTCGTAGAAGCTCTGTCCGGAGTTTTCCGGTTGACCTTAACTTCAATTGCATAAGCCTTAATTGTTGGGTGATCACGCTGTAATTCCGTAGAAACTTCGAGTGTTGTCTTACCAGAAGCCAATAACGAGGTCACTTTGATCTTTTCTTCACTGGTTAGACCGCCTTTCTTGCCCATGTTGACTAGAGAGTAATGCTGCATAATCTGTCGTAACAGCAAAACACCGTGCGGTAAGCAAATGTTGCCAAAACGTAGGAAATGGTTCAGTTTAGGTTTTCTCTAATTGTTTATTATAGCTATAACATACCTGTACACTAACCTACTATTAACTTTTTAAATGTTTGACACTTATCTTGAAAAATAAGTAGAAAAAATTGTCTTTGCATAATCAAAGGTAACAAACTGAACATAGAATGTATAAAAAATACCCTCTAGTGACAGTTAACCAGCTTCACGGACAAACACCTGTCGGCTTGCCGCCACATTACTTCCTGATAAGCTTCTATGGTGCGTTCATATGTTTCAAGCTTAAATAAGATCGCATCAGGATGGATACATGGTTGGCCGTAGGCTTCCATTCATATGGTTTTCTGCATTTTGAGAATTTTAGATACTCTATCAAAAGTGCGATTTCATAAAAACGTCGCAATGAAATATGTTTCCCCAAGTAGTAATGATACGTAAGAAGAATCGTAAATAAAAAAATGTGCTTTTTCATCAAAGTGTCAGTTGGTTATGGGTGGGTACATGAAGCCCACCATGTAGCATATTCTATTTTCTGTACTTTACACCTGCAAAGAGCGCTTTCGGTATTAATGAAGAAAAAGTTATAGGTAACTTAATAGCTGTGGTATTTTTCTTGGTTAATTTTATTGCCTCTAATTTACTCCGACATTTTGTCAAGAACAGTATTGGAAAGAAAAATGTTCACGTGATACCAGTATTGTTGCAGTTTCTTCTGTTCTTGCTAAGGTCTATCAGAGCAAGGCGAAAATTTTGTAATATACGTGGCAACTGGAAACTAAAACAACATTCTGAAAGCAGCGTATATCTCTGTCAAGCAAAGCAATGTTAACGAAACATTCAAATTTGTCCTGAAGCCAGGATTTATTTTTTTCATTATCACCAGAATTTGGTCATCTGTGCCTCTTACCGTTCGTAGCAGTTCTTGTAATTTTCGTGTAGATCCGACGATAACTTTTCGAGATAAGCTCTGGCAAACGTGTAGTCCTATACAAACGAACCAAGAGATCATTACCAAAATTTTATCATTTGTGCCTTTCATCATTTCTAGTAATTCCTGCAACTTCCATGAGATATTTTCTTAACTTTTTGGGTTGTTACTGATAAACATAATACTAAACAGGCAACCGGACCAACAGATCATTTTAGCATTTGCACTTTGAATCATTCCTAACATTTACTGCAAGCTTCATGAAGCTCCGTGTATAACTTTCTGAGTTGTGTTACCAAAAAAAAAAAAAAAAACTGGTAGACAAACCAACGTTTGGACGGACCATCACACAAAGCTACTCTTCTGTTCCTCCTAACATACCTAACAATCCCTGTAGATTTCGTGAAGATCCGTCGATAACTTTTTAAGTTCTGTTGGTGGCAGACAAGCAAACGCCGACGACAACATAACCTCCTCGGCGGTAGGTCATCAAAATCCAAAGTTTTCGGGCCTAATTTTTGGTGGTGTGGGAAGGAGACTTGTAATGCCGTGTCCTATGGCAATGGCTACGCTCAACTCTTTAATAGCTCATTTAAAAAATACTCGGCAGCAGGCAATGTATCGTGAATCAAATATCCAAAGATCAAGGCGGCAGGTGCTATGTATCGTTCGTAGCACGATCACCACCACCGCGAAAATCGAAAAGGTATGCGTAACAGTTCTTAGCTATCATTTCTGACGGGTGAGTTCACTATAATGTAAATATGTACAGTATATGTACACATACAAACACCCATTGATGTTTAGTAGAGTGTTATACTCTTTTTATCTTATTGTATATATTAGCCATCAACAGCGTTAAGTAACGCCTCATGGTGGTTTAATGTATCAGTTAAGAAGAGGTTAAATATAGAGAGTAAAATATTGTGTCCTCCATCGTCATCACGTATTTAAACTGAAAATATATATAATTTTATTTCAAATATTTAGTTTCATCAGATAAAATACAGGCATTTATCCAATATATGAAGTTCTTTTGGTCATGTATTGCAATAAAAATATATTTTCCACCACGTGTCAAGAGAAGCAGACGAGAAGCATTCAAATGGTACTGGCTGTTCCTCTGGAGCACCTCGCCAGTATAATAGCCTTTGAGTATCACTGATGTGACACAGATCTTACGCAATTTCCATTCTGAAATTTAATACAAAAAATCGCTGCTAATAGTGTACTACTCGTATGCATGTGAGGCTTTAAGTATCGTAATAAAATTTTACCTCTGCCCGCTACAGGTTAATCTTTATGCTTCATAGCCATTTATCTTATGCTCTCCCTTATTTACCGATTGATTTGTTGTACTAATTTATCATTTGTTTACCGACGCTGGTGCGCGCATGCATGGGGCCAGCAGAGCTAGGTACTGCGCACGTTACGTTTTTTGTGCGTCATTTTATCCATTAGGCCCTGGGAGCGTTGGGGCTCCGTGCATGCTACAACGTCTTTCCTTTCTTCTTATTTTTATGTCAGAGTTAAACTAGTAGATTTTTGTACAGAAAGAGCATAATTTTTATTAAAGAAAACGGCATTGTCTTTTTGGTCGTCGTAGGATGCAAGCGACAGCGTTGGACGCTCGGATCTCTTGTTTCTCCATCGGCCTAGTTCTTGAGGATCTCCTGTACAACTGTCACCCCAAAATCCCACCTGTACATATCCCACCCTTACATATCCCTCCTGTACGATCGTCACCCCCGCGTATCCACTTGTAAAATTGCGTATCCACCCAAATATCTCAGGTTAGGTGAGGTAAGGTTAGTTTCAGAGCCTAGGTTAAATTAGAAGGCTAGGTTAGAATAGAAGGCTAGGTTAGGTTAGAAGGCTAGGTTAGGTTAGAAGGCTAGGTTAGGTTAGAAGGCTAGGTTAGGTTAGAAGGCTAGGTTAGGTTAGAAGGTTAGGTTAGAAGGCTAAGCTAGGTTAGGTAAGGCAAGGCTAAGTGAGGTTAGGTAAGGCAAGGCTAAGCGAGGTTAGGTAAGGCAAGGCTAAGCTAGGTTAGGTAAGGCAAGGCTAAGCTAGGTTAGGTAAGGCAAGGCTAAGCTAGGTTAGGTAAGGCAAGGCTAAGCTAGGTTAGGTAAGGCAAGGCTAAGCT
>LQNS02000138.1:17019980-17050292 GCA_001587735.2 Parhyale hawaiensis
GAGGAGTTTGTTTACACTACAGAGTCGCTTGTTTCAAAGGCACTCAATCTCTACTGCCTTCAACGGCTTTTCGCCTTCGAGCACGACTGCTGAACACTACATTTTTTACTTGATATTATATTTTCTAGAGACATAAATTACTGTACCATGTTTAACGAAGTAGTGCAAATTCTATATTTATATATGTACCTATTTTTTCCTTTATTATTATTTTTTTTTGTGAATCCATGTTTTCATAACACTACAGTAGACTAGCAAGGTTTGGTGCGTACCAGCGACTTGAACGTAACAATAGAGGTTTGACAGCGGCGAAAGTATCTGATGCGCATGAAGAATACCCGAACAGCAATTGGTCATGGCACTAAGTTTCTGATTCGTAATTGGTTGTCGCTTGTCGGATGCTTCCGAGCACATGGGAACCCTAGGCTATGGGTTACGTTAGCTACGCTGTCGTCGGGCCGTCTCTCTTTCGTGCCCACTTTGTTGTCTTCCCCTTATTCGCTTACGGACTGTCTTTTTCATGATTTTTCCCCTTTCTCGGACTCATTATTTCCTTGCGCGACGTTCTGTGCTTAGATCCCCCCCCCTTTTTTCTTACTGTACTCCGTACATCTTGTATGCTCCTTCCTCAAGATAGCGCGTCTTGTCCGTGGAGCCTCGAACGAACACATGACGTGCCTGTTGCTTGCCGGGCGACTTCGTTGCGCGAACACGAGCGGTTGCTCGTATTCCCTCGCGAGGCAGTACCCGTCCTGCGCAACAGTCAGTACTTCGATTCTTTACATTGCATCCCTCTCCTGTATTTCTTCCCTCCCTTTATCTCTTTTGGTATGTTTCTCTTTCATGCACGCGCCAACATTGAACATTTATGTTTTAACGATACATTCCGTTATTTAGTTGATATTCTCGGTTCTTCCTGTTATTTTATAGCACTGGATGTTAATTTCGTGCACGTTTATAAATAGTTACTTTGCTGTATACAACTTTCACCGCATCTCTACGTTTCAGTGCCTGTAGGTTTTCGTCTACAGGTAAGCCTAATTTAAGTAAGTTACGTAGTAACCGAGGTAGATATCCGTTGTTTGATTTAATTTCTTACTTTATAGCTAATGTACTTTTATAAGGCAGAGTTGTTCTATTGTCAACATTTTACTCTACTTATAGAGCTTCAGAGTGTATATATTCGTAAGTGATGCAGAAGCCATTAACTACTTCTTTGTAAACTTTTCCTGGTGCTACGTCGGTCATTGCTATGCAGTATTTGGATTGTTTCAAATCTAAAAACAAGAGTTACAAACTTTTATTTCATATTTTTTTGTTACATCTTACAAAAGGCACATTTTTAACGTTGCGGGTACTTATTAATCCGCTATATTTTCCCTGTAGATATGCGAATTTTAACAAAGTACCATTATTTGTCTGCTATTAGCCACACTGACACCAGTATGCAGGCGTTTTCGCTGCCAGTTTCGTTTAATCAGATCTATAGGCAGATACGTGAAAATTTAACGGCGAACATTCATTCACCTGCACTAGCCTCCCACAACGGTCATTATCGTGGCAGTATATTACATTAACCGTGACTATCGAAGTATCACTAAATACGTGTCTTCTTCGTGTATTAAATCTTAGTTCTCCTGTCTAGCTTGTCTACCATACGGAGTTAATTGCTGAATTTCTACAAATAAAGGTAAAAATTTTCTGCCATAGCATATCTATTCATTGCTTGGTGTAAACGGTAGTTGCAAATACTTACAGTTGTGGCTGGCAGTCACGCTCATGAGGCAATGTCCACATTGCAATTGCGTCTGGTTTTCCATGGCGCAATTGCAACTCCTAGCTTCTCAGTTCCCAGTATTATCTGGCTAGTCAGCTGGCACTTCTTCCATGACAGGCCGGCCATGCGAATACGAACTGAAGGCTCGAGATTAGCTATGGAGGAATTTTAGTAGCTCTGAGATGCGTTATTATTATTTTATCAAACGGTCATTGCATCTGTGTTTTTTGTGCGCGCGCGCAGATATTCCCACTTCATGTAGACTGAAGAGGTAAGTCCTTCTCTATTATTACAACAGCAAACCCTCCTACTGATGAACCTGATGTTAGCTATTTTAGCGTCTGGAAAGAGGTAAGTTTTTGACGGTAAAATTTTTATCTTTTGAAATTAACCGGATACTGGCGGTATTGTAGTTTGTAGAGTTATAATTTGACTGCAAAACATTCGCAGCAAGAGCCCGATATCGACAGTGTTGGGGTCTGTAACGTGTTCAAGTCCGGGATAAACACTGTTGTAGAATGAACCAGTTACAGTAGATATACCTACTGGCAATATTGGAGTTTACACGTAGCTACATAGGGCTGTAAGTTGAGGGTAGGCTAATAATATGTGATGCCGGAAGAGGTGCGGCCGGTAAGCCCCTGGTTGTGTGTTGTGTCACAGGATGTGATGGTGGTGGGGGAGCCGTCACTCATGGGTGGTGAGTTCGGCGACGAGGATGAGCGGCTCATAACACGGCTCGAGAACACGCAGTACGACACGACTGTTGACGATCAGAGTTCTCAGCTGCAGCCCACATCCGCCGTCTCTAACCCACCGCAGCCTGGGGGGCCCACCTCACAACCTCCTGCCAGCAACCCGCCGCCGACTGCGCAACCCACGCAGTCCAACCCAAGTTCTGCGGGGGCCTCTGCTGGGGCGGCTTCCGCAGCCGCACCTCAGCACCACGGTCAGCACCATCCCCAGCAGCAACCACCTGCTGGGGGTCAACAAGGACCGTTTACCAGCTCTCCGCACCACATGGGCGGTGCCCCTGGATGGCCTGACCCATCCAGGGGCCCCGCTCAGGGTCCCACTGATCCAGACAAGAAATCTCCCGCTATGAACTAATTTCCATTTATATGTGATCGCGCTTTCTCTCTCTCTGTCCCAAGTGAATCTGCAGACGTAATGGCAAGGAGGCAGGCCTTTGGCAGGTTCGGTATACAGCGTACTGTCGTCTTTCGTTGTCTTGTGTTGTACTCTGGCTTCACTTGTCATTATTCTAATCATCTAATTAATTTAATGACTCGCAGTTAAATGTCGTACAGCTTGATTTTTGAAATGCTCTGAAATATTAGCTTTTCCTGATTATTTTCGTATCAATTTCCTTGTGGTTAAGACGGCAGGAAATTTATGTCATTAATTATCAATCTTTCATTTCTCTTGCCGACATATGAGAAGATTCAGCCGCAGCATCAATTATACGTACCGAACTTGCCATGGCAGTTCTCCTTGCATGAGAGAAGCCGTCAAGAGACGGGATACCTGGCTCTGGTCTTGTCTACCTCACCATTGAAAACTTGACGTACGTGTACACTGGACAGCAGCTGGCTGCATTGATCGAGTTATTTTGTTCACTCTTCCATACCTCATGTGCTGTGCCTCGAAAGAGTGACAGCGTACTGTACTCACAGCAGTATTAAGACTAGTGATCTTTAAACATTTGTCTCCATGGTCTTGATTGTATCATTCTAAAATTGGCTGGTCATTACAAGCTTCGAAAAGTATGCTTTGCCAGGAATTTAATAGCGGCCGACTAATGATGTGACGCAGATGCTCCTGATGGTAGTCATTCCAGCTTATCCATCTACTTAATATAATCGTATGCTTTGCGCTATACTATTTACCTGTTCTGGCGGACCACTATAAGATACTTATTGTTTCACGTTCAACTCTGATATTGGCTGTTGTGAAGTAAGGCTCTTAAGTTACGAATTGCTCTTTACGGATGTCTTATGTCGTACACTGGAAAGCCTCTGGCAAACCAGTAATGAGGAGAGTTGACCTATTAAGTTTTCGTTAATGCACCTAGCTGCACTCGTCTGTGTGTGTGCGTACGTGTAATGTATAACAGTGTACAGCTTGTGAACAATATACTGTAATTAATGAAGTAGTGGACCTGGTGGAACAACACGTGTTGTTTTAGGTACAGTGTAGCAATGACCACGTGCTACATTTCGGTGATCAGTTCACCTTTGATGATGTGGTGATATTCCTAATGAAAATGACTCGTAAGTAAGGGTGATGATGATGGTGAAATGTGAAAAGTAAATATGTGACATGTTTACCATATAGTATTACGAGTAGTTTGCTAGACCCCTGTATGCGCTGAAAATAATAAGCGGGTCTGTCTCACCAGCATACGAAATGTTGAGCTTTTAAGACTCAACTTCGAGTAGCTTTCAGCTCCAACCTTAACTTGAAATATTACTCGTTGGTTTTTCAGTGATTCTCTAAAGTTATACGTATTCAGTTCCTGTAGAGCTCAACGTACAAGTTCAACAATATCGTGGAGATTGTTCTCCCGAAATTCGTGTTATATTGCGGACAAGTTGTAAGATTCGCTGGGAGAATTCTTCGAAGTTGACTTTGAAGGCGACCCTTGATTTGTCTGTTACAATTACTCATATGCAAGTCGAATTGACCCAGTAGTGTTTCTCTCATCCATATCAATACACAGAATTCTATTTATCTCATTTTTCTAAAGAGAAAAGGGTTGCTGCAGCGTATTTTCGACGGCTGTGATGTACGAGGCTCTCTGTTGGAATTGCGCCACTTGAGTAAGTGTACAAGTTTTCTTCCTGTTGACTTGAAAACGAAACCCGACGCGTACTACTTGCATATTTTTTTTGTATTATAGTCTAATCGAAATGAAATCGATTGTGAGTGATATAGGCGTGATTCATGCGAGTGATACAGACCCGCCAGTTGTGTTCAGTACAAAATTATTGTATGCTTTGAAAGGAGCGAGTGTTGATGTGAGCATAGCTACGTAAGTTCTACTTGCTAAGTGGCCCCCGTATGGCCACCGAACACTGGGTCTTTTTCTATGTATGGACGTACTTGTATATTTGGTGTGAATGCTCGTGTATATTATGAAATATTCAGGTATCTCTCGAGGCATTAACGCTTGCTTTTGTGTCCCGCTCTTACTATCAGTCATTTGTGTTTTGTAGATTTAAAGGAGCGCCCACGTAGATACCATTTAACGTTGAAGCAAACATATCGAATGAGTCTGTCAGCAGTTTGCTAATATAAGATCGAATTTCCTATATTCGCAGAACACAATGATGACGAATGGATGGTGATCCAAAAGTTTGTTTTAATAATTATGGTGGTCACGTTGATGCCTCTTATCCTGAAGCCTAGATCCCCAGGGATTAACCGAGTTGTAATATGCTTACGATTTAGGGTATTGTCGACTGCCGTACTGTCAGTGGTTGGGCAGTCGCTGCAGACTTACGTCATGAATATCTTAGTGCTATGTGGGTATGTAGCCCAAAGGTGCTTTACCTTCATAATGTGATACATAGTACCGTGTGAGATCATTACTCCGTGCTAGGAGACTATGGTTCCAGCCGGTCGTTGCTAGGGCGCTTTGCGTGGTGTATATAATAGTGGTGTGCACATTCATAGCACGACGCTAGCAAATCCTGGGTCAGCCTTTATACCAATGTAGGGCTCTTTCGAGGCAGCTAGTCTGTATGATCTATCAGTTACGGACTGGAAATGTAGCATTACAGGGCGTGCGTATCTTGCGCTACTTTTGTCTCCTATCTTAGGCTACGAAAATTGCGAACGAACCGCACGCTTATGGGAGCAACATATTGTTATGCTTTGCACCTTTGAGTGTATACAGGATTGGTTGAGGGCTGCGTTGCACCCCTATATCTTTTCAAAGCTGGCTTTGGTATTGTACATAGTGCAATTTTCAGGTAATTTTTGAGGCATTAATATGTACTTTGATTTGAAATGTCGCTTGCATTTTAAAAATTTTATGTTCCTCATTGTTTAAACGTTGCTATGCGTTAGATATTACCATCTTGGCCTTTTATAAGGCTTAAATGTTTTGTTTTGTACGTTGTGATGCGCAAATAGTATATGTTCTCTATTCGTTCAAACGTTTCTTACAGCAAAAAAAATTGTGACGTGTGTGCTGCTTTTATCCCAGTCTTAGTTTCGTTTACAATTGCTCTGTATTCGCGTTTCAACGTCACTGATCAGAAAAAATTCTGCACTCAACCCTGAAGGTGAGATTGTTCTGGTCTTATTTTGCTGCAAACTATGTCGTAAGCGTCACATTGCGCATCTCTTGTTCTGTCCCGTAGCGCTGCTGCTCACATGCTTTTCCATCCCTTGCCATTTACTTCTTACCCAATAAAAGGTAAATGAAGATATGAAAGTGACGTTCCGTGACACAGGTACCTTTGTAACTTAACAGAAATATAGTTTAAAAACTAAGAATTGTTCCATAGGACATTTTATATTTGTTCGCAATTGTTCTTGCTCCAGCCTTGATTTTATGCGAGCACAACCCAAGCTACCAAACGGCACCCTGGGCTTAGTGCAGCCAAGTGCAGATCTGAGGTATGTTGTAATCACCGCCTAGCTGGACTACCGCAACCTAAAAAATATTACCGTAACCGGAAAAGCAGTTGTGAGGGCGCCATCCGTCGACGATTGGTGTAAGCTAAACAGTTATGAAATTCCGTGTTATTTGAAGTTTTGCCTACCGAAGGTCTACGTAAGTCATCTGATTTACTGATTCTCGGCTACGGAGTTTATTCGTTACTCATTTGTAGAATGTATGTGTTCTTTCTTTTTGAAATAGCTGTAAGCAATGGTCGTAACCGCTTTTTGGGTTGTGCTTGCAGTACTGTTTGCGACTGGCTGGGTCACGGGTGTAGCACTTTTGACCCGGAAATGGTGATTTACAAGACGCCTCTGATGAAATACTTAGTTTGTGTTACATTCATGCTTATATGTTGCGTGCAATTATCTCCTCACAGTGAAGAGAATATCGTTCATTCATAATCAGATGAAGGTAAAATCGCCTCGACTCCACACCGCAACTCGGAGAGCCACATGCACCTGTCGGTGCTGCAGATAAATACCAAACCATGTTTATTTGTCGTAACTGAGCTCAAAGCTTCTTTTGGAAATGAATTCGTTCCTTGCCAATCGTGGTGGTCTTGTTGGAGCGTATAGAATTGTTCTTTAAACGAGAACAAATTTAGTTTTCTACACTGCTAGTCGTAAAGAAGCTTAAATTGTCTCGTCAAGATGAAAACAATTTAGTTGAAATTTTTGTCTTACTGACGCGTTGGGTGAAGCAATCAGTAACAATGATACCCGCGCTAAGTAATTGGAGGGTTAACCCTTTCTGTGGTGAAGTGATTTTCTTCTCTCGCAGGTATAGCGCTATATGAAGCTTAACATACCGCTCGTTTACGACAACTGTGTCATGACTATCACTTGAATAATGACCATTCTCAAGCGGCTACTTTTACAGACTCAGTTATGGCGTTGTTATCACTACTAGAACTTAGACTCGAGCTTTGTGACGGTGGCAATAACTGAAAATATCCCATTTTTGAGTTATGTAACTGTTGTCGCAAAAGAGCGATACATGTAATGGTATAAAAGAAAGGGTTAACTTAAGTGGAAGGTGTGACGTGAGCGAATTACTTACGCTTGTACACACAACGTCATCTCTCATAGGAGACGTTTCAAATGGCGCTAATCCTACGTTATACCGAAGCGTTAGTTGGATTTTATAGGGTAAATTACTTGCAGTGCGCAGTGCTTGGCAGCTAAGTTCTATGCGCCAGTGTCTGTAGGTGTGTGAATTTCTCTTCCTCAGTACGTGTAGCTATGAATACCGATGTAAATATTATCATTGCGTCTGAAATCTCACTTTGCGTAGTTTTAGTTCCTATTTATTTGTTCGTCTCGCCCCTGTACAGGTCTCGTGTGAAGTGAGCTCGTCTCGTGCCTGCCTGCCTGCCTGCCTGCTTGCTGTATGTTCATTATTCGTTCCTTTGTTCCGTCATCGTTGCGATTCAGAGTTTAGGCATCTTCCGTTTGCACAGTGCGATCCTGGTAATTCAATTCACTGAGCTTTTGCTGTAATTGCAAGCCGATTACCTGCGACACGGTCGAAAATTCAAATTTGCTCTTCAGAATCTAGTTCTCAATACTCTCAAGCTGAAATTGGTTTGCGACTGCTGTATTAAACTCGATCTCAAGCGGCAAATCGAAAGCTTACCATTGAAGTGTCTAAGAAGCTACAGCTAAGCTAGTTACTTTTCTCGATCCAAGTGTTGCAATCGAAAACTCTTTTACTTTGCCAAAATGCTGAGCTCCTAGATAATTCTTTTGTTTTGAGCAAGGGCTTACGGGAATGTTTTGTTCTTTTCTGCTCTCTTTCATTATCCGGATATAATTCCCATTCCCTATCCTTCTACTGCTATCACTGTTCTCATCAAATATTTTTTTTCTCCGCTTCTGCTCATCTTAGAACTGCTGCTAATTCGCGGTTGGACGCGGGTCTTGTCGCGGCAGGTGAAACTCAGTCAGCACGACAGTCTTCAGATTCTCGTCATGGACATTCTCGTAGGAACAGCATTAGCTATATGAACTGTGACGCGATACTTGCAGTGGGCGATCTGCAGCATTAACTCTCTTGAAATATAAGAAGCTGCTCGTGATGGCTGAAAAGTGGGTCCTGATGGTCGAAAACGGTCGTAAAGTAAGGCATCACAGAATGGAGAATTGATGCAAATACCGATTGACGAATCCCAGCCAGAAGTTAACTGCTTATTGACCAGTGATTCCTGACCCTCCCACGTGAGGGATATTTGGTGGGCCCTACCCCTGGCAGGATAGCTAATGGCCTCACGCCCCAAGGGTCAACCCAAGTGCCTTAACCGCAGGTCTTGCTGCATCTGACCCAAAGTCCTCTTGAACAAGTAAAGCAGGCCGCCTGCTGTGCTTCCTCTCCTGCTCCCTGAGGCGCGCCCCGCCGCTGGCGGTAAATGACACTCGCAACGGGAATCCCACCTTCTCCCAAGTGGGGTGTCACGGAGAGGGCCCGAGTGTCTCTTGTGTTCTCTTAACTTTCTATTCCGAGTTCGTCTCTTTTAGATGCGGTGCCCCTTATTTCCCGGCCAGTAGTACCGCATTGGCCCATTCTAAGACCTTCAGGCAGACATACTGAGATAATAACTTCGACCTATTGGTGCGGCGTGTCTTTAGCGAGTCGCTGTGCTATCAGTCCATAATCCTAGATACTCTACTATTACTTCTCTTCTTTGCTGACTTACTGTGCCCATAGAGCGGTACCGTATTAGTTCATTATGCCGTTTTGTTTATTTTACCATGCTATGTGCCTCCTCATCCTTCTCTCGTGAAATTCCGTTGTAGTTGCTAGAGGTTTCCACTAACCTAAATAAAATTAATATTAACATTTGTAATAAAATAACCACAAACTGACTACCTGCCCAATAGTTCTTCCTTTTGATGGTAACCAAACGTAAGGAATTCGCACAGATACTCACCGTCTGTTTCCTCTGTATTCTTACTGTAATTAAGTGCTGCCAGTATCATTTTTTGTATTAAAAAAACTAGAGTAGTCGTATCCTTCTCATACACATGCCACACGCCGTTGACATGAGAAGTAAATAAATTGCTTTCTTTGTTTGAATAACGGTGGTTCTTTAGATTCCATTGCTAATGGCGTCCCACACCTTGAGCGCAGCGTCAGCGCTCCACTATTCTGTCCTCTATCTGGGTAGAAATGTGCCAAGTTGTTACTGATCAGGTCCGGTAGTTGAGAACTCCTTTCATGGACATTTGTTGCGTAGTGCGCCGTATTCTCTCCATGCACCCAACAGCCCAGTGCTGCCTGCCATCTCTCTTATGCTGTTACTGCGGGCTGCTTCAGATATCATTTGTTAATGCTGTCCTGCTATATCCATGTTTATCCATGTATCATGTACCTCCAGACCAACTGAAATGCAGATGAACGCAAGTGTGTCACATGTAATATGTAAATCCTGTTGAATCGCTATACGAAAGAAAGCAAGTGTGTCGCATGTTACATGTAAATAGAGTCTGACTGTAATGCGCTACAATGCAAATGATGTCAAATGCCAAGTAAACAGTTGACCATTGGGTGGCTAGCTTTCTGAACCCAGTCTCTCCATTTCATCATTTCTTCCCATCTACTGTATTACTAGACCAAATTGTTCGCCATGTTACTATTATTATTAGTAGGCGCTTGTACTTTCGAGTCTTTACTGCATTTCGAGTGCGCGTGACGCGTCGAAGAAAAAACTTCTGTTGTCCGTGTCGTTACCTACTATTACGCTGCTTCGGTGTAGCGTAACATATTATTTCAGTGAGCAGCTCCATTGCGTCTAGCTGTTGATTCTGGCGTCAACGTTTTCTCTGTTGCCTTCTTTTCAATTGTTTTGGCCTAAGAAACACGGCCGCTTAGGTTGCAGACCGGGCTGTTGTTGCAGTGGTGAACCCATCATTTCGGTGGCATGGGGTGCTCAGTAAGTTGCGTGCAGTGTCTCGCTGCCCACCAAAGCGTAATATGTCAAACGTTCAAGTTTCTATGGCCGTGACTAAAACTTGATGCGTTTGAACAGTTCGCTAAAATACAGGTCTTGACGAATTTAGCTTCATTCAAAATTAAGACTGATTTGCGAAATTTTATTATTTGTAGTAGCTATAATGTAACAAAAGTTGTAGTGGTGAGGAATATTCTAAACGTGACTTCGAACAGTGCAAGCCGTAGCTGCGATTACGTAGTAGAAAGGGCTGTACAGTACGATTTTAATTTTTTGTTCTCGTGAACCTAGGCCTGAACAGTGCGACTCCGTCAATCCAGTCACTCCGCCCTTACTACAATTACCCAGCGCGAGTGAAGTATTGAGTATAGCGCAAGTTTAGTGCTGCATCTCTTTAGTAATGTTAATAAATTTTGTCGTGTACTACATTGGATAAATGCACTTGAGTTGATATCCATGCTGCTTACTTCCTAGCAAGCACGACACCGTCAAATTACCCATCTCACCTGCAACATGAAGTGTCAGTCACCCGAAGCCACTTTTCGTATCTTGTGAATGTCACACTAATTGTACGCGTGGCTCTTGAGTCACACTTGATCATGCCTGTGTGACACCGCATCGGGGCCACAGTATCGGTATCGCCCATTGTACTGCACAGCCACGCCGACACCAAGAGCATCCCGTGTACGTCCAAGGGCTAGGTCTGTCTGGAGGCGGGGCGCTATGTTGTGACTCCACTAGCCCTGGTGATATCACAACAACGGCTGTACACCACGGTTTTACTAGCCTGTGTTGAAGTCTCTGTATAGCTGCCACCTCATTGGCCAATATGTCTTGTTCACGACTGTTGTAACATCATCAAGACTTGTAAGCGAGAGACGTCACGGGATTAGCAGGCCTGCATAACAGGCTGCGTGTCTAGGGAGTCGTAGTCAAGTTCCTTGCTGAAGAGACGAGCCGAACACTTACTGGAGCCCACTTTAGTTATCTCATTTACTGTACTGTGAGTAAAACTGTGGCGGTTCTGTAGCCATATTCGGATAGGGTGTAATGAGCTGTTCCTAATGACACCTTTTGTTGTAGCCTTTAACGCTACAGTGCACGTACAACTTACCTATAACTTGTTCATCTCTAACGGCGCCGTGCGTCATAGCGTCTTAGTCCTGTAACTTATTGATCAGCTATTTCAATGAACGTACTCGTATTAGCCGAAGACGTTTTCTGGAAGCAATGCTTTAAAGAATAGATATTTTGACTGTACAAAATGGAATAAGTTGTGCATTTTTTTATGCCAGATGTAAAGGGGTGTGTGTGCTTGTGAATGTGTGGAATGCTAATAAATATTTGTAATGAATCGGACTGTATCATTTTCTAACTTTCCATATAGTCTCTCGGGCTCTGGTAATCAGTCAGCACGAAGTGAGGACTCGTGTGGGTCCAGACCGTATCTCGATATTTGTGTTCATCTGCACATTCTGGCGGGCCCTTTCAGAGGCCTCCTCAAGTGCAGGCCTGGGTCTGTACGTCGCCGGGTTGGTCTGATCGGTACAGTCCCTGGCTAAGTTATTAGACGCATCCTGATATTTTTTATGCCTACTCTGCATATTTCGGGCCTACATGCATAGAAAACTGTATCGTAATTTGTCACTAGTAAGTAGGTGAAATAAGGTTTTCTATATACATACTGTATATCCGAATAGGCTATGCGAAGAAGGTACCAAAAACACCGTGCTGCGTCTAATAATTTGTCCAGGGACTGACTGGGCGTGATAGGACCACCTTTGAGACACAGACCCAGGCTTGTAATTTAGAAAGCCTTGGCCATTTCCCTCACTCCCTCACTCAAGGGTGTTCTGGGTGCCTTTTACGCAGGAGATGTTGCTTGCAGTTGGCCGCAGTTCCTGCTGACGAGGTTAGTTTGTAGAGTTAGGTCCTCTATACTTCCCCTCTCTGCTCTTTATTTCCTGCCAGTAGTAGCGCGCTGGCCACTTAAGAGCTTTAGAACTCGTCTGACTTTACATTAAACTTGAGACCTTCGGGCAGAAAAGCCGAGAAAACAAAATCAGTGAAAACGCGGCGTGATACGACTTATAATATTGTTGCGCTATTACTACTGCTAGCTACTACTACTCAGCATACTGGGTATATCAAAAACGGCAAGGATCGATGAAAATGGTGGTCAAGCCAGTTGTGAAGTTGGTTTGTGTCTTTTCTTCCCCGTGCCCAACGTTCAGTGTGTCACGGATCGAGTACAGCTTCGTGTACGGAGTTTCATTTGCTCTCTGATGTACGAGTTTCGTGCTCACATCGAAAGGCTTCATGTGTTAGCATTTGCTAATGGTAGTAACCATACCAAGAGTACATTAGCATATTAGCCAGCTTGTTGCTTTCGCGCTTTTTTTACCCTGCTGAACTTCAGAGGCTTGTTGCAGTCCCACTGCAGTTCGGCCAGCCCTCAGGGGTATATTCTGGCGGGCCCTTTCCCTGCCACAATATATTTGGGCCTCACAACCCCAAAGGTCCCTAGTGCCTTCTTCGCAGGGGATGTTGCAGCTTGCCGCAGTTCCTGCTGACATGGATCGTTTTGTGAAGTTGGTAGGCTCTCAATACTTCCCCTTCTGTTTCGGGAGGTATGCCGCTTATCGAGGTAGCTGACCTATTCCCGCTAGACTGCTACCTACTTGTATTTCGTTTCCTTCCCCTGTGCGGCGTAGCTGAGCGAAAGCGTTTAGCCGTGCGGGGGTTGGAGATGCACAACTTGCGCCTTTTTCCTGTCGGTAGCGCACTGACCACTCTGAGACCTACCGGCAGAAAATCATTGACAATTTAAAATGCGCCCTAGTGGCGCACGAGCCCGTGTTAAACCACAAAAATAGTTCGACGCGATATAGACATTGTGTCCCTGATGCGCTAGTAAAACTTCTATTACTATTACTACTACTACATACTACTGCAGTTTCGGCTACCGTAACCAGGAATGAAATAAATTAGGTTACCTAGTGGGCGTGAGCAGTTACCGATTACGAAAAGCTTGGGTTTGAACTGTTGGGTGACACTTGGGTAGCTGAAACAACCCTAGGGTTGTGATTGCAGCACATCTCTGTGTTTCGGATCATCTTCTCTTGTGGGTACATTGGTAGAGCAAACCGTTGAAGAAACCCATCACTGTAGGTAATTACTTTATATTAAAGACAGCACTATATTATTTTAGCTGCTGCCAAGTACACTGTGTATATTGTGTATACACTATACCACCACATTGTTTATATTGTGGTGGTGAATTGATGGTGCTTTAGTTACCAATACTGGGAATATCTTGATGGACATGCTCCTATGTGCGCACCCTCCTTCTGCAGGTCCATTTTATAGCTCAATTTCCGGTGCTAGCAACCAATCCCACTATAATAATAATAATAGCTAAAGTTCAACGGCCTTACGTCTTGAGAAAATTTATCATTTTGTGTTTTGATGGTAAATAGTTTCAATAGTTCAATAGCAAAGCAATAATGCCATCACCTCGCCATCCGAGATTTACCCTCGATGGTGATTTGCTACTGACGGCGCTTGTGAACCATTAGTTACCGTACGGTAGTTAACCGCATTTTCCAAACTTGAGCAGTTCATGGAAATAGCTAGCAATTGTGACCACAGTGGATTTGAGCTACCATGGCACATACTGCTACCGTCAGCCGATGAGGTACCTGTTAGACCATGCAGTTCCGCGTTGTCCCTGGTGACAGTGTTGTTTGACTTGGTCCACATGAGGAGTAACGTCACTGAGCCATGTCTTCAGGCCCGCTTTAATGTTCTTCCCTGACTTGCCAACGCTGACTCTCCTTCCATTGCAGAGGCTGGTCGTTCTCGTCCCCAGTTTCTTTTCTCAGGTACAGCTTGCTTGCGTTGGAGAGGATGCCCCTACGAGCTTCGTAGCTTCCTGTCTTCTCTCCTGGTCACGTGGACGAAGTGTCTTGACACGGAGAAAAGCACCGTCACTTGTGCCGCCCCCACCCCGGCGGCACGTTGTCCCTCGATGCATACACCCTGCCATGGACAACTGGTGAGGCATCGTTCCTCGCCTTCACGACACCGGACCAAAGGGTGATGCTGCTGCTGGTGATCTTCTGGCAGGTTGTGGGACACAAAGCTGAAGATGGATGGTTGCACACTGCCTCACTAATATCCCAGTTTGTTTAAAATTCTACCCTGACTGTTGTAATAATAGCCCTTCATTGCTTTTCATATACTACGTCCACATCCTTCGTCTATATTACATCTCAATATTATGTTGCTTTGCTAACTCTCTAGGTTATTCGTTATTTTCGAGAGCTTTGTTTGGTTGTAAATCCTTCTTCCAAATGTGTACCTCGATGCGAACTTTAGGGGCAGATTCATTGCGAACTCTATCGGTAAATTCCCTCGTCAGTCAAGTGAACGTTTTCCTTCAGCTTAGCATCCGAATGTACTTGCTGTGTCCGTACGAACTGCAGAAAGGTACACAGCTTTATAATAAATGTTCTAAATTTAAAGAGATCGCCGAAGCTCAATACAGAGAGAACGGCAGTGACTGTACTAACCAAATAAGTTTGGCTGTAAGAATTTCTTTGTGATTTACTTAGTTTTTAGTGTTGCCACTAGACTGCGCATTGCAGTTGTTCGCAGTTACTTTTCGATTTTGTGGCAGTTGCTGCTCGATTTCAAAATATGTATCAAATTTTAGTAATAACGAGCAAATTTTCCTGTTTGCTCTCGTTGATGCAGCGTTTTTTATGCCTACGGACAAAATTTGCTGACTATTACTGAAACTCGAGATAAAATCAGTTTATGAGTATAAATGAAATCCTGGTTGGTTTATTACTGAGAGTACCTACTTAATTATATATGGAACAATCAAATTTTAGCTGTAGTAAACGAACTGTTCTCTGTGTATTAATGACACTAGATCAATGGATTTGACTTGCACTGTAATAAATCATGTTGTAGACTCCCAACTGTCTTTACAAAACATATCAAAGCATTCGGCCGCTGAGCTAATAGATCATCTTTTAATAGTCGCGTGTACCCAATTTAAGACTAGGAAGTGTACTCCTTCATAAGGTACCACATTGAGTTCATTATTAAACGGTTCATATGTACACGGTTGGCGAGAACCGTCACTGTCACGGTATCTACAGGATTACCTTGTTAAACGAGACATAACTTCGGAGCTTTCCGTCAGGACGTAATTATCCAAAAAAAGGCAAAAACCATTTGTAATTTTTCATTTCTCGCTCCAGTGGTAACACCGTGGGTAACCAAAAAAAGTTTAATTGAAACAGAATCCCAGAGGAACAAATCTCTCACTACTTGGCGTGTTTTGTCTGAGATACCCGATCCAATTGAAATGTGATTGTTATTGGATCCGTGACCTCGGTTACTGACGAACAGCAGGGGTCCCGTTGCTGCTATGTTGTTTCTTACCATTGACTCCATCAGTGGAAGTCTGCACCCTCAAAGCCAAATAGCTATTTCTGCTGTATTCTCAACCGTAATTTAAAACTGTCATTGTCAAATCCCAAAAGAGCTGTAAGGGGACATGGTTACTTCCATTATGTATGTAACCACAGTCATAACTTACAGCTTGCATCGTAAAACCCTGAAAGAGCAGCATGGGGGGATACAGTTACTGCTATGCTTTACCTAACAATGGCCACAAGTTACAGCTTGCATCACCAAACTCTAAAAGAATAGTAAAGGTGTAATTGCTGGTATTGATTCTCTCTTCTTTACGATCATCGGTTGCAGCTTACCTCCTCAAACCCCAAACAAAAGAATGGTTGATGACGTACTGCGATTGGGCTCCTGTCACTCAAATTTTCATTATTACCTCCGCCAAGTAGGTTATGTTTTCGTAGCGTTTGTCTCTGTCTATCTTTCTGTCCGTCTGTCATCAAGATAGCTCAAAAAGTTATGAACGGATTTTTACAAAATTTACTGGGATTGTTAGGTATGTTAAGAGGAACAGATGATTAACTTTTGGCGAAGATCCGTCCATCCATTTGCTTGTTTGTCTGCCTTATTTTTCTCAATGCTATAACTTAGAAAGTTATGGACGGATTTTTATGAAATTTACATGAGTTGTTAGGTATATTATGAAGAGTGAATGATCAAATTTTTGTAATCTGTTCGTTTGTTCGTTTGTCACTCTTTTTATTTTATGCTTGTTAGCACAATAACTGAAAAAATAATGAATTGATCTTTATTATTATTGTTATTATTATTAAATCACACTAGACTGGCGACGTAGGAACAGAGAAACTCCATGAGGTTATAAACCCCCACGCAACCAGCCCAGCGGGTGGAGAAAACAAAATTTATTTATGCAATTTATAGGAGTTTTCGGCACCAATTTTAAGTTTTCGTAACCGTTGCCTTGCTTGGCGGAGGTATGCGTTCTCAGAGTGCTTTAAGTTATAGTATGCCTTCTAAAATTCAAACTACTGTAGTATTGAAATGCGTGCTACTACTGCTGATATAATATTCTTAACTTTAGTCTTTATTAGTAAAATCTTCCATCCCCGAAGCCCAAATGACGAGTGAAGATGCTGCTATAGAAGGCAGCTTGTTTCTGCGCAATCCTCACTTTTACTTCTCTTGCTCATTTTGTGACCCTGCAGTTATTTGTTGATAATTACTTCCGCCAAGGAGGTTATGTTTTCATCGGGTTTGTTTGTCTGCCTGTTAGTCTCTTTGTGTGGCTGTCTTTCGATACCAAGATAACTCAAGTTATAGACGGATTTTGACGAAATTTACAGGGATTGCTAGGTATGTTAGGAGGAATAGATGATTAACTTTTTGTGAAGATCCGTCTATCAGTTTGTTTGTTTGTTTGTCTGTCTGTCTGTCTCATTTTTCTCAATGCCATAATTCAAAAGTTATGGACGAATTTTCATGAAATTTACATGAGTTGTTAGGTATAGCATGAAGAGTAAATGACCAAATTTTTGTGATGATCTGTTAGTTCGTTTGTATGTTTGTTGCTGTGCTTGATTTTATATTTGTTAGCGCAGTAACTCAAAAAAATTTTCAGTGAATCTTTATGAATCTTACAAGAATTGTTAGTACTGTCAAAAAACATGAATGATTAAATTTTGGTGCAGATCGGTTGATTCGTTTCTATGTTTGAGTTGGGTTTGTCATAATGTGTGCTACGCAATAACTCAAAAAGTTTTGAATGGATCTTTATGAAATTTACAGGAGTTCTTAATAATGTTAAAAGGTAATAATGGTTAAATTTTGGTGCAGATAAGTTGGTTCGTTTGTATGTTTGACTTATGTTTGTCATTGTGTTTGTCAGCAGCATAACTCAAACAGTTATGAAAGGATCTTCAAAGGAGTTGATAGAAAAGAAATCAAGGTTTCAGAGCCAATTTGAATTTTTCGTTACTGTTGCCTTACTTTGCGGAGGTATGCACTCTCAGAGTCCTCTAGTAATGTCTGTATTTTTCATTCTTTTTTCAGTTGTCCATTGTTTTATTGCTGATCTTTGGTTCTTTATATAATTCATTTTCTGGACAGTGTTCCTAAAGAAAATTGGTATTCAATTTCTCATTCCTTATAAATGTTAATGTTCTACCTTTGAGACTAAAGGATTCTTGATATATATAGCAATGATGTGCCATTGTCTTTGCTGTTAAATGTATAGTTTCGATGGCACAAAATTATCTGATTTCCTCTCTCCATTACCATATCCCCATCTTCCATGTTTCCATACATAATATATATCTGTTTCCCAATTACCTTTATTGTCATTTATGATACGTACTCTTTCTAAAATTCACGTTTTGGGTATGTTTCCAATGATCGGAAAATTGAGATTCTAATGATAATCTTTGTTTTAGACCATTTTTAACTTCTATGGCAACTAGGCTCTATCAAGATATGTCTGACCGAAGTCTAGAACGCGAATGTTTGAAGCTGCTTGGAGGGTCCAAATGTCCATGCATGTACTGTCAGAGCATTAAGATCAGCAATGAATCGTGAACAGCGGTACAACCGAGGTCATTATGTTGACGCTATTCTTTGTTCTATGGACGTAAAGGAATTCTAGAGTTGTGAGTTCGATCATGTTGGAAAAGTCAACGACGGAGAGGTTTTTTTTACTGAAGGGATGGTTATTTTTTGCTGCACGAAGATGTGGAGCTGAATGTGTGGGTTTTTTGTGTGGTAAACCGGTTCTACTAGATACACCTAAATGTTAGTCAATACGAGCTTTGTAATGTTAGCCAGTGCTAAATCTGTACGAAGCAATTCAGCTTCTGCATTGAATTTTGTAGATAACAGTTGACAGAGAGGTTTGGGAGGTTTGCCTTTAAATTTAAAGTAGGACCTTCTGTTAAATGTGTTTTTGTATGTTTCTTTGAAGTTTATATGTGGGTAAGCTTTCGAGAGGAACGGTTTTAGAGAGTTCGTACATATGTATACAGGTGGCACTGGACAACATTAGAAAGCTTATATTGACTAACATGTAGGTGTATCTAGTAGAACCGGTTTACCACACATAAAACCCACACATTCAGCTCCACATCTTCATGTAGCACAAAATAACCATCCCTTCAGTAAGAAAAACTTCTCCGTTGTTAATTTTTCCAAGTTTTGGAGCAGATCAGTTGGTTCGTTTGTATGTTTGACTTACGTTTGTCTTTTTAGAATCCCTCTACGTGTATACAACCAAGCTTAGCATCAACGTAATGACCTCAGCTCTGCCACTGTCCACAATTCATCGCCGATCTTAATGCTCTGACTGTACAGGCATGGACATCTGGACCCTCCAAGCAGCTTCAATCATTCGCAATTCAGACTTCGGTCTGACATACCTATCTGATATAGGCTACTTACCATAGAAGTTAAGAATGTTTTAAAACAAAGATTATCATAAGAATTTAAATTTTCTAATGATAGGAAAAAACTTCCCGACACGTCAGTGTTAGAGTTTAGTCAAGCTTTTAGTTGACTTTAGAGAAAAAAATTGTCTTAGTACACGTTTCTTTTTCATCCAGTATTTGTATTGTGCTGTACACTTCAATCAGGTAACCAAGCAAGTTCGTGCGGCTTTTGCAATGAATTGTCTAACAGAAAAAAGCAAAACTTTCTGAGTTAGCAGTTTTTTCCTGCCTGCATAGTTTCTGTTTGTGATTATTGGTTTCTTAGTTGCCCAAAATTTGTTTGGTGATTCCTATCCATTTCTCACTTCTGCATGCTTTGTTACTGTCATACGTTCATACCATACATCTCCATTTCCTAACGAACTGTCTTTTGTTATGATGTTTCTTCCATTTCTCGAATTTGCATGCTTTTCGTTCAAATTAATTTTTTGCTCATTTTATTGTATTATATACTTACACATGTGAACCTACATATTTTATTACTTTGCTACATCTCATTTTCTGGTTCTGCTTTTTTTTACTTTTCTTATATGCTCATATCTTTAGCTCCGGAAAAGCCATTTTGTTGTGGTATATACATGCTCATTTCCTGATTATGTATATTTTGTTGCTTCCGTACAAATCAGTTTTCTGATTGTGATGGACTTGTTGAGGCACATGTCAATTTCCTGTTTCATGTTGTACGCTGGTGTGTCTCCGCATCCTGGCGCTGCGTATTTTTTGTGCAGCATTTCCTACTAATCCTCAGTTTTCTGTATGAACAGCCAATTTCTGTTGGTACATATGCCAAGACAGTGAAATATCAGTGTCCTTGTGTTCCTTATTTTGTATCGCTGTCATCTTCATTGCCGTATTCTGTATGTGTAATTTCACTGGTTGACATTCGTTCTGTGATCCATCTTGCTCTTCAATAATCCACTCACTTCTTGCTCCATCTTGCTCTTCAATAATCCACTCACTTCTTGCTCCATCTTGCTCTTCAATAATCCACTCACTTCTTGCTCCATCTTGCTCTTCAATAATCCACTCACTTCTTGCTCCATTTTACTCCTCAATAATCCACTCGCTTCTTGCTCTATCTTTCTCTTCAATAATCCACTCACTTCTTGCTCTTCAATAATCCACTCACTTCTTGCTCCATCTTACTCTCAGTAACGTGTACATTTCCTTATCCATCCTGCTTTCCAAATAACGGGTGCATCTCCTATTCTATTTTACTCTTCGCTGAGAAGTTTATTACCTGAACATAATCCATCTTATGCATTATGAAGAGATGCGTTTCCTTATGTATGTTACTCTGAATCCATCTTATTCTTCGATGCAGGTGCATTTCTGATCCCATTTTACTTTTCTACAGCAAGTGAAGTCAACATCTTTACTCTTTAACAATAGGTGCATTGCCTAATCCACACTACTGTTCAACATCAGGTTCATTGCCTAATCCAGCTTGCTCTTTAATAACGGGTGCATCCCATGATCCGAGACCTTCCTCATCAGTAACAAGTGCAGTGCCTTATGCAACGTACACTTCACAAATAGGTTCATTTCCTGATCCGTCTCACTGTTTAATATCACGTGCATTTTGCGATTCGTCGCACTTTCCAATAACAGGTGCGTTCCCCATTATTAAAGATGTTACAGTTCAATAACAGGTACAGTCCCTATAATCAGAGTTCGTCAAGAACAGGTGCACTTCATTATTCTTCTTACTCTTCGGTAACAGGTGTATTTCCTAATACATCTCACTCTTCACCAGCTGCTGCATTTTCTAGTCCATCTTACTCTTCAGTAACAGCTGCATTTTCTAATCCATCTTACTCTTCAGCAACAGCTGCATATTCTAATCCATCTTCCTCTTCAACAGCAGCTGCATTTTCTAATCCATCTTACTCTTTAATTGCGGGATCATTTCCTAATCCATCTTACTCTTTAGTAGCAAGTTCATTTTCTAATCTATCTTACTCTTCAATTGCGGGATCATTTCCTAATCCATCTTACTCTTTAGTAGCAAGTTCATTTTCTAATCTATCTTACTCTTCAAAAACAAGCGCATTTCCCAACCCATTTTATTCTTCAATAACAGGTGCATTCCCTAATCCATATTACTATTCAAGAACAGATTGATTTTCTATTCCATCTTACTCTTCAGTGACAGGATCATTTCCTGATCCATCTTATTCTTCAATAACAGATGCATTTCGTGATCCAGCTTATTCTTCAGTAGCAGGTGCATTTGTTAATCCATACTGCACTTCAATACCAGGTGTATTTCCTGATCCATCTTATTCTTCAATAACATGTGCTTTTCGTATTCCATCTTTCTCTTCAGTAACAGGTTCATTTCCTAATCTTTCTCGTCAATAACAAGTGCTTTTCCAGATCCATCATATTATTCAATAACATGTGCATTTCCTAATCCATCTCACTCTTTTAGGTATACTGCATCCATCTCTCGCTTTAATACGAGGATAATTTCTTTATCTCTTTTACCATTCAATAACTCTAACTTAATAGATCAATTTCTTATGCATCTTACTCTTAATAATACATTCATTGCTTGCTCCATATTACTCTTCAGTAACAGGAGGGATCCTGATCCATCTCATTCTCCAATTATTTAGACTCCTTTCTTGATTCTTCATACCTATTCTTTTTTATTAACAGTTTCATTTCTTGGTTCATCTTGGACTAAAGTAACTTGTCCATTTCTAGATCCATCTCGTACTCTGATAGCAGATCTGGTTTGTAATCATTTTCATTCTGCAATATCCAATCCTTTTCTTGATCATTTCTAATCTTCAATAACAGATCCAATTTGTGAAGTATTTTGCTCTTTGAGGATAGATCTCCGTGACTGGTGGACACGCTACAAAAGTACGAGTTACCTAAGCCAAGCGTCCGAACGTCTTGCTGAGCCCTCGTAAACACAGCTTTGAGTTTATAAAAAATGTATAGAAATGTTAGCCGTCAATTCAGTGTGCTCATCAAGCGCCGTTTGTTGATTTTCCGACATCTCTTCAAACTCGGAGGAAATTGTAACTCGCTATTCTTTGCGAGTTTGTGCTGTAGCAGTGGACACTTCAACGCGTTCGGACACGGAGATGACGAAATTCGTTCGTTTGACTAGCATGTGCACAGGCTATTAGTCTTGATTAGTAGCTGCATTTCCCCGATTTTTTTTTTTTTGCGTATTTTTTAGTTGTAGTTTCTTTGCTTTTTGGTAGCTCCCCCACCGCAGTTAACATTATTACTTTTCTTCCTCGTTCATCTGAGGTGTGGGGCTGGTGCTTTAATTGCAGAATGCCTGTATTCATTGAACCCTCTGATTGCCGTGTCGTACTCTTATGGTGTTGCGCGTATAAACTAATTCAGCAGATGACAGCTTTTGTCTTCCACTAAACTTATTAGAGTTGGAATCAGTCTTCTGAAAGAGATAGTAGCTCAATAGCCATAAGATTTGTTTATAATGAGCCACTCATCTTTTGATAATTTTTCCCTGTATATACAGTTTACATTTCGTCCCACACGCCGTCCAAAAGGATTACGAGTGTACGTATATATGTACTTTGAGAATTAGACCTTTTATTGTGAGGTGGCTGTTTAATGCCTTCCACTGAATTTCTTGTTTCAGTGTTCAGCTATTTGCTTTGACAGCTTCAGGGGCGAATACTGCACGACCGGTGAGGTTTGAGTAAGTATATCCTAATATTTGTTTGTTTCTATTTAATACTTATCCAGTGTTACGCCTTGTGCCCCGAATTGCCCGCTACACCGTGGCAAATCGAAGCTTCCTTGTCCAGGTCGCAGCGTTGTGCCTCCGTCACCAGCATCAGCTGCCACCGGCCGCGGTGCGCTGCAGAAAATGGCGGTCTGGCAACTCTTGGTGGCGATATCAGCCTTGCTGCATCCAGCCGGCGGAGTGGGCAGCCTTACCTATTTCTGTAAATTAGTGATTCAAACCTAACGAGACTTGACGTTTCTTTTGAATGTAATGACCAAGAAATGAAGTAATTTTGATCCAGACCCTCGCAGGGGTCACCAGCTTATTACGGATCATTCCGTATCATTATTATCATAGTGGGCATGAAACCCATCATCAGTTACGTCCTATCGTGAAGGCAGCGTAGTTAGCATATTTGTCATCACGCATGACGGTATATCGTTGTGTCGCAATGGTCAAAATGAACCAGAACTGCCTTTAGTAGTAACACAATTGTGGTCAGTGGCCACTTGGCTCCTTGCAGGCCCAGGCAGGCAAGTCTCAGCAGCACTTGTCGACGAACTCGGTGTGTTGTGGCTGGCGAGCTATGGCAACTGTCCCGTCTAGGGAAATTTCCCTAAACCAGAGTACGCATTGGATTCAGGGCAAGTGCTGCGAACCCACTGAGAATTCTGTGTTGTGCCCTTTACCTTGCGTGTTGCTACACTGCATTCAACCTGTGTTACTATTCTTACATGTCTGTCAATCTAACAAATGCCACTTTCTCTAATATTAGTTTAGCGTCCCTAGGTCTGTTGGTATTTGTAATAATTTCACCCACCATTGTAGCAAGAACTTTTGCATTCAGAGTAGCATGCAACACGAACATCCTTCCGTAAATGCGAGTTCATACGTTAATCTTTTGAACGTGTTCGCTTCGACTGATGGACGATGCGTGTTCAGTTGGTGGAAAGGAAACTGCACAAGTTTGAAGCATAAACAAAGTCCGTTTTTTCAACGAGCTGCATGAGTTAAGTTCGATGAACCAAGCAAATAAACTTTGGCCTGGCCTTTGCAGCGTTCACAGTTAAATATAGTGAGAGAAAATTTTTTTTTTTGTTGCCACGTTGGTGATCAGAATGACTGTGATCATTGCAACGCGCTAGAGTACCCGGAGATGTAAGTAAACGAAAGACGCCATTGCTTCTTTTGAAAATGCTGGTTGCGGTGTGCTCAAGTCGTTCCACCTCCCCACTGTTCGTCAGACTATGGCTGTTACACACGGCAATCAAAAGAACGAGTTTCGTCAGCTAATCGTCCGAACGTTTTGTTGAGCCCTTGTAACATCCACAGCTTTGAATTTACCAAAAAAGTGTGAAAATGTTGGTCGTCTGTTCAGTTTGCTCAGGAAGCGCCGTTCGTTAAGTTTCGGAAATCTCTTCAAACTTGGAGGGAACTAAAGCTCAAAATTCTTTGCAAGCGTGTGTTTTTCAAATGAAGATAGTAACACATTTGGGTAAATTTTTACTCCAACTTACACACGTGTTTTTGGGTTTTTGTTGCTTTCAGTATGTTAATTTGGTGAATTTAAGACAATTTACATATATAACGTTTTCGTCGCAAATGCTTAGTTTTTTGAGATATTATACTTTGAAGTTCCCACTGTTTTCCTATGGGAGAAAATAGACGATGTCATCACATGCTTGCTAGCAATCTAAAAGAAACCTAACCAAAACCTAACCTTACCTTACTTAACCTAACCTTACCTAACCTAACCTTACCTTACCTAACCTCAATTTAACCTTACCTAACCTAACCCTAATTTCGCTTGTATGGGATCGCTTGGTATTTTCTCCCATAGAAAAACAATGGGAACTTCAAAGTCATGTATCTCGAAAACTAAGCATTTGCGACGAAAACGTTATTCATGTAAATTGTCTTTAATTAACCCAATTTACATACTGAACACTATAAAAATCATGTGTAAGTTGAAGTAAAATATCACCCACATTCGGATGCGGAGATACGAAACTCGTGCTTATGACTAGCGTGTGAACATGACGATGGCAATTTGGATGTGACGATCGAGAAAGTTTTTAAATGAATAATCTAAATTTATTATATGGTTATGGAACACACATCGCGATCACTTGTCAGCGAGACTATTCCTTCTTCGAATAGTGACATAAATCTTGACGCAAAGATTACGTTCTTGCTTATGGTAGGACACGTTGGAAAGACCAACGTTTGAATTAGCAGTAATTTAAAAAGTTCATTTCTTGATTTAAGATTATAATTTTGGTGGAGTAATGGAGTGGTTTACGTCGAGTTTGTGGATGCCATCTATTATTTACTCGAGGCAGAACGCTTGTCTTTAGCCGTTATAACACGTCTCTCGACGTATATTTTATTATTATTTTCATTATTTTTTCTAGTTCAGCTAGGTATACTGGATTGTTCTTGTGGATGTGACAAACTGGTAATAAAACTGCATTACAAAATGACGTTTGTATTATCCTTGTATGTATTGAGCGGAAGTAAGATGGATCTTCATTGAAACAACTACAGACGAGCTGTAGACCATCACAGTTAAGATATGGTCAGTCCAATAGTTAACGTATTATTTTTTTATACCAGAACGCATATAGGATCGCATTAGCCGTGCTTCGCTGAGTGTGGCACTTGTTAACCCGTTTTGATACTATGTACTCAATATAATAACCCGTTTTGATGACACAAAACTGAGAGGATACAGTTGCAGCGAAGTCCGAATCACATATTGACAGGAATCAACGATAGGGTACGTTCGATGAGGCTGCGAACTAAAGCTTTCGAAACAAAACTTGTTTGCAACTTTAGATTAGTGCTCCAGCTTTGATCCTTCGATTCAAGTTTCAGGCTTTGATTCTTGATTGTTTCCTTGTGAGACTTCCAAGAACTCAACCTTTGTTCATAAAATAAAGATTTCAGCTGGCACAACATGATCGTCTTGCTTAAAACACTTGCAAACACGATTCAGATTGACAAAGCCAAAGTTCCTTTTTGCAGTGCCGGAGAAGTCAAGTCGAGTGCGCTTGGCTTAGGTCGACTTTGATGACCCAGTCAAACTTGCCCGCACTCGCCACAGGAGTGGCTTGAGTTTGGCTGTTATTAGTTAAGTCTTCAGCAGATCTTAGTTAACGTGATGAGCATTGAAGCACCCAATATCACGATGACGGCACGTGTGCGGAATTTTTTCACATTGGTTGGCCAAGAGCTGTTAGAGCCAAGCTTACGCGATAGTCAAATGAACGAGTTTTCTCAGCTAATCGTGTGAATACTTTACTTCCTGGTAAATACAGCCGTGTGTCTAAGAAAATTGATAATTTGTGATTCACCAAGTCTGTTTGCTCGTCAAATGTTACTGTATAGGCGAGGAATTATCTCAACTTTATGGTCAGTTCGACCCTAGGAAGCTGTGCACTTTTCTGCTGTTTAAACCGACACAGCAGTTCTCTCTGTCGGGAAACTGTAAGAAAATTCGTTCATTTGTCAAAGTGCGTCCAGTCTAGGGAGCCAAATGCAGTACTCAATGGTAAGCGTAAATATATTGTAAACAAAACGAGCACTGAGCTTCAGTCTTGAGAGGAGGGTATGCTCCCATCCTACCCAGAATCCTCTCTTGTTTATTTGACAGTCAGGTTAGTTGTGCAAATACTATTACAGTCAAGAAGAGTTTCAAGCGGTAACGAAACTGTAATAATATAGTTTCCTACCCGAACATGAATTAATCGAACTTACAACAGTCATGGCGCCACCAGTGTGTTTGCATGAGTTATCCTCGTGTAGTTCCAAACACCAGCCACTCGTCTAAATATGGTCCGTGAACGTCTACTTAAAGACTGATTTTTGTCGGTACCTCAACTGTCGTGAGACTTATTCAACTGCAGGAATTTGATGAAGATTTCAGTGGTCACTCTTGTGTTATGTTGCGGAGAAAATATAAAGAATTCTGTACGACATCTGTTTCAAGGTGATTCATAAGGAGTATTATCTGTTCCCCGTTTTCAAGCGCACATGCATGTTTGTCAAAATACTTATTTGAAAGCTAGGATCTCAACCTTGGCTCAAAATGAGTGGCCATACCAGCAGTTTCTGCATTAACGTACACATGTAGAGCGTTAAATGAACGGCATAAAGAGCTAGTTCTTTTCTATAGATTCTCAGTTGAAAGAGCTATGCTGCTAGCTTATACCTCCAAGTCGCCTACATTCCAAGCAAATGATAAACGTTTAAGTGCATATATTTAGCCTCCCTGATTCAGTGATCCTAATTAACTGTGGCGGTGGAGTCCATAACATAATTTCATGATGTTGGGTAGAGATTTGGTGTAGCGGAGTCCATATGGGTTCATTTTAGTAACGCAGGAAACATCATGAAAAAATTAGACAAGCAGTGCATACCGCAGGGGAAGTAGGAGCACACCAAAGCACACTGCTGAATACAGATAGCAGTCAGTGATCGCTTTGGAGCTACTACTTGGGGAACATGGGCTTTCCTCCGGTCCCGAGCCTATATTCCAATCTAAAACGTTAATCGAACAACATATTCCCATTCTCGCATATAAATTACATACTTAAATAAGTCTTTATGCGCCTACACTGTTATTTAAAAAAAAGTCTGCTTATGGTCTTCCCCTATGTCAGATTTAGTAGTGAAATCAGTTAAATATATATATTTACAAGGAGTACTTTACATGTACAGCAAGAAATGTAAAAATGCTAAAGGATTGGCCCTAGAAAGGATCCATAATGGAAATTTTTACGGATTTCGATAAACCTGAAATGCTCTGCGCATCTTTTCTCTTTTCACTGACTTGAGTTTGTGCTATATCCGTTCAGACGATACATATTCGGAAAAAACACACCAGCACTTTTAATGTGTTTGGTGTCTGGTTAACATTCAAGTTCGTTTCGAGTCATCGAACACTTATTAGTAGAACAAAATCGACTTGCCGGCGATTTTAGTCATGTATCGTTAAGTCGTTACACATGTTCTAGTTTCCCATCATCATTTCTAAACTGAGTGTTCGCCGCGTAGTTCATTACTACCATACAATAGACATTGGAGAAAGATATGCTGATTCTTTTGTTTAGAATCGTGTCTGAAACAACTAGCCGAATTTCTTTTCTCGAAACACACTTAACTCATTTGCGAGCGGTGAATGTACTAATCGCTGCTTTACTTATAATGTGTTATATATATTCATCAAAACACGTTTTGTCGACATATTTGTGCCAATGATCCCTGTGCTTGTATTAATCATAGGTACAGTATTTAATCGTGACGTATCTTTTCTAACCCTGACTTACCTCATTTATCCCTGTCGTATCTCATTTAGTCCTAGCGTCCCTAGCATTCTGCGCCAAAATTACGGAACTTAATTTCAGCAGCATGATTTTTACAGCAGTATTGACTAGAAGCTACTCTGTACTGATTTAGCGTATACTAGTTCTTAAATTTACCTCATTTAACCCTATTCTAAACTAACATGCCTCATGTTACACTAGCTACCTAATATCCACCTCCAATACCATAGTAAATGTAATGAATGTAATTGACACGAAAGCACCGCTATTCCGCCGTTGTAAGTTACGTTTACGTTAAATACGTTGACTTTATATGTACTGAGGTAACTATTGTAAGTAAAACAACCAAAATGTAGATCGTTTGCTACTAGATGCAGTAATGTTAGCGTTTTCCCTAGTGTGATTACATAGTCTCTGATTTTGGATGTTTTCCGTTTCCTGCATTCAGGAGTGCGTGTCGAGCTAGGTTCGAATTTCAGGTCAAAAATGCTTTTTGGGGTAATATCATCAGTGGCTGTCTAGCTAGGAGAGGAGGTGTATGTTCGGGAACATCTCACTTTCATAATATTTATTTAGTGTAATTTATACGGCATTTGTATTTACGAGATATAGGACACCGTGATCGTATTTGTATTTATTATAGAAAATTGCAATCTAATGGGGTCCAATGTAAACGTACGTGCCGTATTTTAGCTAGAAACCCAATTCCTCTCGTCAAAGCGAGACACTCGTGTTCTGCGCTCACAGCGGGTTTGTGCTGTGTTGTATGACAAGACTCGGATAAATAGCAAAATATGTTTACATCGTTTCCATTACGCATTATTTGTAGAGATAATGTAGTCTTGACAATACAGTTGAGCAGTCTTTTGTCGGAGGGCAGTGATGGTTTAATTGTGTTTGATGTACACGGCTAGACGGGCTAGTACTGTAGTTAGTCTACTGTAGTGCTACGCTTCTGATTGCTGTCTTATTATAGGCAGCTTGTTAACACGCATGTCATGTATCAAACTTCTTGCTTACTGTAGTATTTTCTAATTTGCATGCCCTGTACATGCCTTTTTATTTCAGTTTTTTGTACATTCTCTCTTTGTGTTGTATTTTATCTTAGTCCATTTCTTGTAACTGATATCTTATACATTTCAGAATGCTATCCAGGATCTGTATGGTGGTGTGGGAAGACCAAACTGCAAAAGTGAAGGAAAAGAAATCACCATGTGAATGTTTTTCAACTCGCCAGGCATCCAGCTGGTAGAGCCATCTGCTGGATGTGGACAGTGCTGCCCTTGAGGAATAAAATTTGAAACTAGTACCTAGATTTAAAATTTTTGATCTAATGCTAGCATACCGGTATGTGGATTTCAATTCTTCAATGATCTTTGAGTGCTCCATACAGCTTAGCCTTCTTGATTACTAAACTTTTGTCCTATTCAGCACTGGTTAAGTTCTGTCAGTGAAGAATGGGTTCAAAGTTCATAAGTCATGCCACATGAAACTTTCAACTTTTTGCTTGCAGGGTTGTGGAGTCGATGGATCTGAGGGGGAGTCGGAATCTCACTTGCTCTAGGGGTTGGAGTTGGAATCTCACTTGTTCTAGGAGTTGGAGTTGGTATTTTTAGCCCAACTCTGGAATCCCATTCAAAAAATTTCCTATTTTCAGTAAATTTTTACTTTCACTTCAGGTGTTTGTTGGTACTTTGGTACTGAGGCTGGAGGGAGGGCATTTCCACCCAGATGTGTTAGGCTTTGGAACGCGTTACCGGAGGAGGTTGTGTTGTCGTCAGTCCTTGGATGTTTTCAAGGTACGTCTTGCTCGTCACTTGGGGTTTGATTATGTGTGATGTCTATGTGTTGCCGTGCCTACCTTGATGGTTGGTTGCTTTGCTGGTTTTGGTGTTGTGAAGGTGGGGACTCCAGCTGCAGTTTGTTGGTTGGCTGGCTGTATGGG
>LQNS02000138.1:17073875-17083934 GCA_001587735.2 Parhyale hawaiensis
TGTTTTTTAATATTATGCTTGTTAGCACAGTAACTCAAAAAATAATTAATGGATCTTTATGAAATTTAAAGGGGTTGTTAGTAATGTTAAAAGATGTAACTAAATGATTGAATTTTGGTGCAGATTGGTTTGTTTATTTGTATGTTTGACTCTGTTTGTCAAAGGTTTGTTAACAGTATAGCCTAAATCAAAAAGTTATGAATGGATCTTCAAGAAAGTTGCACAAGCTGTTATTACTATAAAAAGGCACAAATGGTTAGATTTTGGAGTTGATATAAAGAAAATCATGGTTTCAGAGCAAAGTTGAATTTTTTGCTACCGTTGTATCGCTTGGTGGAGGTGGCGCTCTCAGAGTGCTCTAGTTTCAACATTTTGATTGCATGCTATTATTTTTATTGTGAATGCTATAAAAGTCTTGCAATTTAGCTACATTTCTAGATGTACTTTATTTTACTCACAGATCTAGGCATTAGAAAATGTATTATCACTGATGTGATGCACAGTGAGTGATTCTGTGTAAAAATTGGGTTACTGATGAATGCCAGTGCTTGACAAAATAGTAGGCTATGCCCTTTGATATACTTTCATGGCTCCATTGGTGGATATTTAGGTAGGGTATTTTAAAATGTTGTAGGTGCGGTAATTTTCTTTCTCTTGACAAGGTTACAGATCTTGGGTGTACTGAGTTGGACTAAAATTTGTTCTCTGTCCATATAGGCAGCCTCAACTTGAACTGTCACTGATGATGTGTGTAGATGCTGTGGGCTACAAAATCCAACCAGCTCTGGTTTCTCATGCAAAGTGTTCCTCCAGTGCACCTGGTAGCTAGCTAATAGCGAAATGATGATGCATGGCTTTTCTAGCCCTCAGTGGCTGTCAGTAGGTAGCTACCTATAAGTAGGTAGACTAGAATCGATTGTAAATTTTGCCTTACTTCCCAGTGGTATTATGGTATTTCTTTACCTTCAATGTTCCTACTCTTGACCTTTCTGGAAACGCCTTACTGTGACGAGGGAAATTCAAACTTAAACCATTCACGAAAGATATTGAATACCGTATACCGTACAGTATGAGGCATGTCCATATTGACTAGCTATTTTTCTGCTTCAAGACAAACTGTTCCTGGAGCTATCCAGTGCTATCTTTTGAAGTTTGTTGGGATAGAAGGTGCTGTACCATAAGTGTTGAGTAGAGCTTGAGCTTAATCTACTTATAGGTGCTGAAAAAAATGATCTATTTGTGTATAAGTACATTTTACCTGCTACAATGGCAGCTGTGTGTGATACATTGCCAGAAATGTGAGAATTTGTGCTTGTCTCTCTAAGAGAGCTGAGTATAGGCGTAGGGCTACGTTAGTTGGGTTTGTTCATCCTATGCCACAGAGAGTAGTGCCCTAATGGGAATGCCATATGCTACTATAGCCATAGCTAGGTGTTCAGGACATCATTTTTGTGTCCACTTTGCTTTCTTTCTTATTCCAACTCCTGCTGGATAGCTTTGTTCTGTTCTTCCATTTCTCTGCTGTCTCTTTTTTTTTTTCTGAAGGTTTCCATGTTGGGTTCCCTTTTTGGTGACTTAAGCCACTAGCCCAGAAAAGATCAGCATCCTTGTTTCACCCATCCCGCCGCTCTACATGCCAATTTTTTTTTTTGTCTTGAAGTAGTACTACCTACTGTAGCGTTTAGGGAGAGTTGATCAATGTATTCAACGATGCCATTTGTGTCTGTGCATCAACATATTTTTCTGTTGCATTTCTTGGTAGGAATTATTCGTTTGCTTTAGTTTGTGACGCTAATGCTTTCTTGCTTCCTTGCAGAACTCGGCACAGCGCACTGGTTCCATCATGAGTGACCAAAATTGCTTCAGAAATGATTCTAGTTCTCCCCACCCAATAACCGACCCTGAGAAAACTGCAGAAGGGCTCTCTGCTCCCGATGACCATACACTGGGTCTTTCAGGTGCTAAACCAGCCTCTGAAGAAAACGTTCAATTGCCAAATTCTAGAATGGAATCAGGAGAGAGAATTATTTTGTCTCCAAAGAAAGCTATGACAAATGATTTATTTGTATCTACTTCTGAGAAAGTGACTGCTATAGCATATCCCCCAGTAGATGCTGTGGCAGAAAGTTCAACCTCTAACGCAGTTGATGATGCCCCTACAGCTGTTTCTCCTTTTCCTACTGCAAATAATTCTGGTGCGCCAGCACCTTCCAGTGGTGCACCACAAATAGTTAAAACCCCCATTGTCGTTGCCACTGTTGCTGCTTGTGCTCCTCGGAGGTCCTCCCGTGCTCGTCGTATTAATTCTCGGTTCGAGTATGATGAGGTGGATGAGAACATTAAAAAATTTGTAGCAAGAATTGCTGCCCCTGACAGCCACAGCATCTTGCAAAGCCCTCAACTTGCATTTCATTGCCCTGCTCCGCAGCCCCCTCCACCTCCCCCAGCAATGCTAGAAATGAGTAAGACTATAACAGCTGCAGCTACCCCGAAAACATCTACTCCTATTCTTAAAAAACCGCTGAAGAAAGTCAAACGAATTGCTGATGATTGCGGCTCGTCTAAAAAATGCAACTCTTCCAAGAAAGCTAAGCTGGGCAGCTCGAAAAGTGATGACAAACCCGATGGGCCATACGAATGTGATTCTGATGATGATCGTCCTTTAGCAAGTATGACCAATGCTGGTCCTGGTGAGGGTTCTTTTTCTTCTGATGATGAGCTTCCTCTTACAATGCTCGCTAGTAAAGGCAAAGGTGAGGCGTTGCCGAGTGGTTACTCCATCAAAACTATCCACAACCCTGAGCTTTCCAACACGCCTATCAGCATTGTGTGTATTGAAGATCCTACTGACGAGGATCCTTCCACTCCTACTTCCAAGTCTAAAGTTAAAAGGAAAAAAATCTCTTCTGAAAAGAGTACAAAGACCTCCAAGAAAACTAAGCTGGATGCTTCTTTACAGCGTATAAAGCTGACCAACGGCACAGATGGAACACCTGTTATCAACAAAAGTAGTTCTGTTAGTGATGCAAAAGCCAAAAGTAGGAAAAAAATTGAAATGGAGAAATTAAAAAACAAATTGGGCACCACTCCAACTACTCAGGGCAAGCTCTTGAAAATTGTAAATTTAAAGGTTGTCCCCACATCTATTGCTGATCTATCTAACAATAATCCCCTCCGTAAACTCATAGAAAAGAAACCTGGCGACCCCAACAGTGAAGCACCAATTAAACTTGCTGCATTTTGTGATAAACGTGGTGATGTTTCTTCTGTGTGTGATCCACGCACAAACGTTCGTGACGATTGCGCCGAAAACTGTAAACTTACACCGCCTACAGAAGCATTGCCTTCATCCAAATATGATGGATTAAGAGCTCTGTTACACGGTGACGGAACTTCTGTCGTATCTGACGATAAGAACTCCAATGCCAAATCATCTATCAAAGACGAAGCTGCAAAAGACCTGGGCAATAATTCAAATAAAGTGATACCTAAAATCATGCAATCCATTGAAAATAGTGCGGTATCTAAATTGCATGATATTATATCTAGTGACTCCGACTTGTGTACAAATACTAATATTTCTCGCACTTCCATAAAATCCAATGGCGAGAAGCCTTTAAATTCAAAGAGACGAACTTCGACCTCAGGATCTGTTCCTAAGAAGAAGATTAAACATGAATTAGATGATTTGAATTATGGAAAAAATGTTGTTGGCATTACAGGTTCTGATGGAAGTTCTTCAGACAGAATCATACCCGTGACGAAAACGGAATCTTCTTCAGAAGACGGTCTAGCTGCTGCAAAAGCCTCATTGAGCTCCATGAAAACAGCAGTTAAAAATGATCCATTTGAAAAGAAGCCGGATGTTTCCTTAGTTAGAGATACACGATTGCAAGTTGAAGATAACAGTGAGGACTACAAACCAAAAGTTACTACTTCACCTGACCGAAATATGAATATTACGAGTCACAAAAGTGATGCTTCATCTCCTTATTCTGCAGATTCTAAGGTAAATGGTAGCCAACAGAATAGAAAGCACAGCTCACCTCCATCATCTAGCAAACCCAAAGCCCAGATGTCTTCCCCTGTGGATTCGAAAAGAGATGTAAAGCCTAATCTTATGATCACCAAAATAATTGAAGGTACAGGACTGGACGCTAAGCCTGCTCTAGCAGCCGACACTAATATGCTGAAAGAAAGTTCCCTCATCTGTGAGCCTCGGAACGTGAAAATTGAACCTCGGGAGTCATGCGATTTGCATGCTGCTTCGTTGCCTGATGACTCTTTAAATCAATCGGTGATTGTTTATGCAAATGAAAAGTCAGCTGAAGATCCCCCTAGTGATGGAAAAGAAAATGTTCGCCAAGAGGGAAAGGTTAAGAGTCCTTCAGGTTCATCGAAAGAAAAGCAGCACCACCGTGCCAGTTCTAGTAGCAAGTTATCTGGTTCCAGCAAACATGACTCTGACTCCAGCCACAAATCTAGGCATGAGAGATCACGTCCTGATGACTCGAGAAGTGCTAAAGATGATAGATCCTCTCGTGGTCATGATGATCGAACATCTCGGACTAATAATGAGAAGTCGTCTCGCAGTAGCGATTATAAAGCATCCCGTAGCAGTGATAAATCATCTCGAAGTGCTGATAATAAGTCATCTAGAAGTTCTGATGAAAAGTTATCTAAAAGTTCTGATGAGAAGTCGTCCAGAAGTTCTGATGAAAAGTCATCTAGAAGTTCTAATGAGCAGTCATCTAGAAATTCTGATGAAAAGTCATCTAGAAATTTTGATGAAAAGTCGTCTAGAAGTTCTGATGAAAAGTCATCTAGAAGTTCTGATGAAAAGTCATCTCGAACTGGCACTGATAAGTCATCTCGCAGTAGTGGTGAGAAGTCATCGCGAAGTAGGGATGATAAATTGTATGGAAGTAGTGGTGACAAGTCATCTCGAACTAGGGATGATAGGTCATCGCGAAGTAGTGGGGACAAATCTTCTCGAAGTAGGGATGACAAGTCATCTCGAAGTAGGGATGATAATTCGTCTCGAAGTAGGGATGATAAATCTTCTCGATACAAAGAAGAAAAGTCATGTTCAAGTAAGGATGAGAAGTCATCTCAAAGCAAAGATGATAAATATTCCCGCAGTGGAGATAATAAATCATCTCCTGCTAGTGACAAATCGCGAAGTAGTGATAAATTGTCTCGTTCTAGCGCGGATAAATTCTCTCAAAACATGGATGCAACTGACGGTTCACAACGCAGTAGTGGTGACAGACGCGAAAAAGAGCGGGACAGAAAAGATCAGGAGAAAGTTAGAAGAGATAAAGACCGTGAAAGAAAAGTGCCAGATAAAAACAAAAGTTTAGTGGATACCACGGCAGTTCTTGATACCAAAGATGACAATGGAGTTTTGCAATTAGCCAAGTCTAAAACTCCATCTGATTTGGATGCTCCCGTGAAATTGGAACAAGGTGATGATTTAACTATGACCTCAGAAGACAAAACTCCCATAGTTGATCAAAAGTCTGCAGCTGGGCAATTAAGCAACGACAGGTCACAGAATGAGACTAACGTAAACGTAGCTGAAACTGAGATTTCAGTTTGTCCTTCCCATCTCGAAATCTCAAGCACAGTTACAAAATCTGACAGATTGGGAGAAATATTGGATCGCCCTCAAAAGTTCGTTGATACTTTAGATTCTGTTCAGCGATTCGCTCAATTTGAAAAAGAGGAGCCTAAAGTATCACTAACTACATCAGAGCATGGCTTGAGTACCACCGAAGATGTAAAGCTTAATTCTGGAAATGAGTCTCCCTGCACAGTTCACCCGCCTGTCTCATCTGCATACGTCTCATCTAGCGCCGACGCGAAACCATTACAAGATACTTCTACTATTTCCAAAACTTCAGTAAATGTCACCGAGTTGTTAAATCTCTGTAGAGCTAACATTCCCAATTCCATCAGGCCAAAGCCTGAGTCGCCAGAAGCTCAAAATCCTCTTTTAACAAACGTTTCGCAAAACTCCTCTCGATCTGCGTCTCCCTCTTCTGTTAGCAGTTCGTCTTCTACTGAAGGCTCCTCTAGTGCTCTGAGTTCTAGTCAGTCTCACGTTGACATGGCACTGTCAGACATCTTGCCTCCTAGAAATTATGCATTTGATGCGAAACCTGCCAATGTTCCTACTTTCCTTCCTACGGCCCTTGCTCAAACATCAGAATTCGAGAAGAGCAAAGCTAGAGCGCAGCAGCGACTACGCGAGTTGGACAGCAGCAGCGACAGTGATGAAACAGATGAACCTAAAGGCTCAAGTGATGCTGCATATTCTAGTCCATCGTTAGAAAATAATGTACAAGGTAGTGTGCAAAAGTTGGATGAAAATGTTTTAATAACTTCGTCAGATCTCAGCAAGGACAATATTAAAACTGATGAGTCACGGGAAGCTTCAGATATCAAAGAAATAGTGCAAGAGCCTGATGCCACTCGCCAATCGACGGTCATAGAAGAGTGTCCTTCCATCTCTGATCCTCCTAAACCCATTGTTGAAGAAACTCCTGAAGAGAAAAAGAAGCGCGAGGAGCAAGAGCGGCATTTAGCTTTTGAAAGAGAAAAACGCAATAAAGCTGTTGTAGAAGAACGCCTCAAATCCTATGTTCATTTAACTGAAAACCTTTACCTCATTGACCGCAAGAAAAGCAAGCAAAGTAAAGAGGTTCGTCGGATGGTTTGCGACTGTTTCTTGAGTAAAGAAGAAATTGCTCGCGGAGAGAAGGGTTGTGGAGAGGATTGCCTCAACAGGCTTCTAATGATAGAATGGTGAGTACGGTACCTAGGTACTGGGAGGTACTCTGAGTTTTGGTGATAATAAGTTCATAACTCCATATTTGTTTTTAAGAAGTTCCCTAAATAACTGTATCCTTTTTCTTTTTTTGTTTCTGTGATGATCAAGACCAACGGACTGCAATCAGAACTCCACTCCTACTATTTATTTTTTTTCCAGTCTAGTTACTCGAATGGTAGGTATCCCTAAGCTGAATTAAATTTACACAAATATGTAAATTTGTGTCAAAAAGAAAAATAAATATTATGCCTGTGCCTCAGAGGCTCGCTTACTCAGCGGTGTTGAAAGTGCTCTGGCTAAAGTTGCACTATCGTTGTCCTGCCCGATGTATTGGCCAAGTTTTGTGGTAGCTGCCAAAAAGAGTTCAAAATTACCGGTAGCTCCGATACTTTCACTGAAATGAAGAAAGTTAAAACTGTGGGTGGGACAACTTTTGTTTATCGACGTACTTCTCACTTTCTAGTGCTGATCGTGGTTCTGCTCTTTCTCCTTTTTTCGGCTTACTGTTTCCTTTGGTATTGTTCAGTTCATTGGTTTCTTTATTTTTTGGACAGAAGTGTGGCGTGTTCGACTGGACCACTTCCAGTTAAATAATCTAATGCAGTTAGCTAACCTGAACTTGACTGAAACACGAAAGGGGCCGTCCACTTGAGTGTCTTCCTCTATATTTTACGCCTTGTTTCCCTGTCCGTTGTAATGCACGTGGCCGACTCGAGACATATAATGCGTCATTGAGCACTTGATTGTCCTTGTGTGTTACGCCCACGGCCAGGGTGTGCAATGGAGGTTTTACCTGGACTGGTATAACCTCCATTGCACACCCTGCCCACGGCGGCCATACTGAGCCTCACTGCTTAGATCACACTTTGTCTGGGTGTTGTGGTTAGGTAAACATGGAGTTAATTATAGAAATAATGTAGCCTATCAATTGTGCGTACAAATACATTTCTTATGTACCTTCATGCATAATTGTAGGTAATGCATATGATATATCCAGTAGCTGTATGTAACCACAAGAGTCGCGAAAGTGTTCTGTGCGTGATAATTCTCTTTGGGGCACAGTATGAGCCCTAACGCCGTAAGGTGAGTTTGGTTTATCTTTGCTATACTGTACTATGTAGCGTCATGTTTTGACTGGTTCATCAAGTTGCTCTAGCTTGGGGCTCTCAGTTTTTCATTTTGTATCTGTTCTCCTGAATGGAGAATTAGATAAGACACTGCTTCAGATTAGCAAGGTGCTACTAGTGGCCTATTGTGTGTTCTGCGGAAACCTGTTCCCGTGGGACTCGTTGAATTACTTTAGCTTTAGGAAATCTCTGCGTGATCACTTTATTTGTATAGTTTTCTCACTCTCATTAAAAAAAATCTTTACGCTGTTCTCTCTCGTCTACCCCGACTGGCCGTTCCGATGCAGTGTGGCCTCCGTGCATGAGTTCCGCATTTTTGTCTTGACATACTTTCATGTAGCTGCCTTTTTTCTTCCTTTGTTTAGATCGCAAAAAGTTCTATATGTAATGAGATTCCAACTAAGAGTTCAAACATTAATCTGCCAATTATCAGTATCAACTTCCACCTACAGTGGTTGGCGCTGCCCACTGGGAGAGGCTTGTCTCAATCGGCAGTTCCAGCGGTGCGATTATGGTCCCGTGGAGGTATTCAACGCTGAAGAGAAAGGCTGTGGCGTTCGTGCTACCAAGCCAATCGCTCCGTAAGTATAACTTGTGCATTTCTTTCTATAGGTGCAATTATCATCATAGAGGTAGCTAATCCTTGATATTCACCCTTCTTTAACCCAAAAGCGACTTTCTTTAGTCAACAGAAAGGGAGTCATCATGCATCATGATGACGCTCACCCCCACACACACAGCGCTATTAAGCAGAGCTCTCCGAGGAGAATTTGGTTGGGAAGCTTTTCCCCGTCCTGCATATTCTCCTGACCTCACTCCCTTGGATTACCACTTATTTCCAGGATTACAAAATCATTTCGATGGCCTTAGTTTGACATCACCAAAGAGATTGAAAATGAGTTAGATTCATTTTTCAAATCAAGCCCAAAAGAATTTTACGAGCGAGGCAGTTATTAGCTCGTTGACAGATGCAATCAAGTTTTAGAGACCAAAGGACGTTACTGTTATGATAAAAATTTTTGAAAAACGTACAGTTGTTCATTCTTAATATAATTTTTTTTAAATGGTCAAAAACTGTTGCACCGACTTGGCATATATGTATGTCTTGCACCCAGAAACTCAAATGGAGTTGGGCTATCATCATAATCTCTTGCAGACAGTATGTTAAGTTGACTATGATGTGAAAAATTCCAAAACTGCTGACTAAGTACTATCAGCCCCACCCCTAACGCGAGGTCATGGTCTTACGCTACTTGACGTTCTAGTCTCCTATCTCTTTCTTGAGGTCGTGACGGAGAGACGGACCAACAAACAAAGTAAGTAAGCGAGGAAGCAAGCTCGTAGGAAATACATGTAGGAGTGAATCTCAGCCAGCTACGGTGTAGGCTGATGTTTTGGGATTTGACTGTACTTTCTAACCCCAAATCTCCCAACTTGGGTGGCAAACCTGGCTTAGTCAGCTGACAGCCTGATCATGTGTCGGAGGAAGTATAGGGGGAGACGACGTGAGATTTAGGCAGTGAGACCTGCAGATAAATGAACACAGATAAGCATGTCTGCAGCATGCTTCCGTTCTCAGCTCTAACACCTTGTATCGCTCGCCGGTTCGATGCCGGCCTAGCACGCGAGTTCTTCGCAAATCTTGGTGTGCAGACTCGGCAGTTGTGTGTGCATGCACGGCACCGTGGTGGAACTGCTTTCCTCAGACGAGGGGGCTGGGGGGGGGTCTAGGATCATTTGTTCCTTCTGTTAAATTGGCGCCATAGTTCTTGGAGACCCGAGGGCGACTGCGACTACTCTTACTCATCTGGGGCCAGTGGGCCTATACCCGCAGCACAAACCAGTGCATGTGGGTTTCCCAGGTGAGGGTGTGGTCAAGTTAACTTTACCGTACCTTTACTTTAGAAAATGAGCGGCCATGAATGACGTCACAATTGGCCGTCTGCCTCTTCAACACAGGAGCACAGACCCACTTACAAATTCATACAGGAACTACCTCTGCGATTGACCTTTCCCTTTCTACGCCTGATCTCCTTCCTGACGCCCAGTGGACAGTGACCGATGACACCCACGGGAGCGATCATTACTGTGTGTGTA
>LQNS02000138.1:17111697-17132426 GCA_001587735.2 Parhyale hawaiensis
CTGATATCAACCGAGTCAGAGCATCACAGTTATGAAATCGCATGAAAATTTGTAGCAAGCAGCGTCGGAATACTGCGCGACATGCGATCTGTGATGCGGCAGTGCGGCCAGTTCAAAGCAGTGCTCGCAGTTCCATTTTTTCAAGCAGCGAATTTGTTGCGTTGCATGTCGCTTGCTGCCCCAGTCTGTCCCCGGCCTTATGGTATTTGTGAGATTCTTTTTGCTGGAGAGTGTTAGTACCGGTATAACCTTATTCCTACTCCGCCTTATGTCAACCACACGGTGCTATTCGCCACCAGAAGGCTAATTGGGGTCGTAGAATTGATTGTAAATTATGGCAACCGATGACTGTTACCCACCATTCTTCTGCTGTTTCTTCCCCACTTTATTTTGAATTGAGCGCCCTTGGTCGTGTAGAAGTCCCCTTAGAGGGCATAGGATGAGCCATTGGGTTAGGTTAGCTTAAGTTCGCCCATCCTATGTTCTGGAGAGCAGCGCCCCTAGAGGTCCCTGTTAGTTACTTTAGCCATTAGCTAGGCCTTCGGGACATCTATCTTTCGTGCCCACTTTTCTTCCTTCCTACTTCATACTCCCACTGATCTAACTTTCGTCACAAAAAATTTGGTCATTTATTCCCCGTGATATACGGTAATTAACTCGTGCAAATTTCATCAAAATCCAAATCCATCCATAACTTTTTGAGTTATGGCATTAAGAAAAATAGGCACACAAACAAACGAATGAATGGATCCTCACCAAAAGTTCATCATATGTTCTTCTTAACATACCTAACAATCCCTATAAATTTCGTTGAAATCTATCCTTAGCGTTTTGGGGTTATCTTGGTGACAGATAAAGTGAAAACTGACAGACAAACTGGACGGAAACATAAGCTCCTTGGCGGAGGTAATGAGTCACCAGTGTTGCGCCACACTAGGACCACGACTGTGATTGAAGCTTCATCCCTTGAAGCTTTGTTATGCAAATACTGCCTGTTCTTTCTTCGTACTGTTACTGATTTTATTCTTGCTGCTCTCGTACTTCTTTTTTTTTTTGGCTCATTATTTGAATGCACCAGTTCCTTGTGATAGCTACTACTTTCCATGCCCCGTTTACACCCTGCTTTTTTGATCACAGGAATCTTGGTGATTGGAGAGACTCTGGTATAAGTAGCATTTTTCTTTTTACCTTTGCATGTTGAACATATTCCATGTGATCAAGTGCTTTATGAGATTTTAACTTGACGCGTCATATTCAGGGAGGCAGCCGTAAACCTGCGCAATAGGGGTGACATGTTTGTCACCCTAGAGGTGTTAATGGTTTTGTTCTGTACCTCTAGTTGTATCTCTTTCCACCCAAGATCTGCCAGAAAGAATTGAATGATCATCACAATTTCCTGCAGGTAGTTATGTGGGTTGACCTAAATGTGAAAATGCCAAAACTGCTGACTCTCGATCGATGATCTCACGTCACGAGGTGTTCTATTTATGTCATGTTTTACGTCATATAAGGTTCGTCTATTATGGCTCCCTCAGCAGTCGTAGAGTAGGTTATGCCTCCGGTGGGAACCGAAAGGTTAGTTTGGCCACTAAGCCCTTCGGGACGTCTTTCTGACCTGCCTTCATCGTTTCCGTCCAGTTTCATACTCGTTCATCTCTTTACTGACGATGCTTTGTACTATTCTTCTTTCTTTTTCCCAACTTGCTGTGTCTCTTTGCTAGTGTGGGAACACCCTCGTGCATGCGTTCTACTTTGCTCTAGACCAGTGGCTCTCAGATTATGCGCGCCACGAGAAGTCATATATATGAAAATTTTATAGTTTGTTACATAGTTTAGGATATTATGCAACTGCTGTAGTTATGATAAAAATTGTTACATTAAATTGTACCTTCTATTTCGATATGAAATACGCCGATACGTTTTAGTTGTTTCATAGGTACGTCGCTAATATAACAGGTTTTCAACCCCCGCTCTAATCATGTGAAGCTGCATGGCCCAGGTTGGCCTGTTCGCCGTATTAAAAGATCCATGGTAAGAAATTGTAATGGCTAATATTCTACCACGGTACATGACATTTTTACATACAGGTAGTACAATTGGCCACGAAATTGGTGGAGCGATGGAAGGTCCTCAAAGAAGAGTTCCGCATCCCTAAGAAGCAGCGAGTGGAGCTTATGAAGGAGCACGAAAGGGAGGTGGAGGCAGACTACAGACGCTATCTCGACACTGAGCGTGGCAAGCGCGAGTCTCGAGACAGGTGCGGCTCTCGGTCCTTTGCTAAGCTGACCGTATTCATTTCAGCTACTTTTGCTGTGCACCGAATGGAACACCTTCCTTAGCTGTAATTCTTATAATGACTGATTGATTGCTATGTACGGCTACGCCTCTCTAGGACCATAGAATGGGCTATGAGTCTAAGCTTATGTTGGTTTCTCACTCCAAGGTTATGGGATTTAGGACATCTTTCTTTTCCGAAATGTAGCTCATCTTGGCCGTGAACTTCAACTAGGCAACCTGCTGCCACTGGTTGCGTTGACATAATCAGCCATAGGGCCCAGACTTGTGTACGGCTGCAGTCGACTGAAGGTTGTGTGAGCTATGGCATCATTGATGCAAGGCTTTGTGACAACTGCGTCTCCCCGACCGCCCCATTGCTGGGTACACCAGTACCTGTAGTGCACCATGGACGGCAAACATGCTGATACTGCATTTCCGGCCAGCCAGGCTTTCTCCTTGGCTTGGGAAGAGAACGCCTGACCTCTGTTTCAACGAGCGGGCACCACTCACTACGACCCAAGCATAGGCGGTGCCACTTTGTTTCCTACACTTATGCCTTGGCTAAAGAGGATTAAATTAAAATTATGATGATGCTGAGCTGGCTGCTTTGGGAACAAGTGTCGGATCTCTGATTATAAGTGCGACTTCTCAGCATGTATTTAGTCTCCTTGATGTTGACCATGAGCGACCGTCTAGGCTAGTGCATAACTAATTGAAAACCAGGTGTGACATGTCTTGTATTTTAGTAGTACTTGTGTACTAGACATTGGCGTAGGCTATAAGAGTAGCACACATTGGTACAAGAAGTAGCACATGGGTAGTAGATAGGCACTATTTTATAACAGTATTCATAATTTCAGAATGAGTCGGTACGGGCGGGGACGTGACAGCTACTACGATGCCTGGCGCAACAAGGTGCCCGTGCTAGACTCGCACGATAAGAGCTCTCGCTGGCCCTCCAACGACGCCATCTCCATCATGATGAACAGCGAAGAATTTGCTGGGCTCTCAAAAGAAGAGCGGCGGGAAAAGTTTGCTCAAAAAGTTGGTATCTTATTGGCGCACGGTGCCTTAAATAGTGAATATCTTGTTCAAATATGTAGCGTGTCATCGAAGTTACTGGGATTTTTTCTAATGCAAGTACGTGTACGTACATAGTGTTCTATTCTGCCCACTGCATGACTGGTTGAGGCAGTAAACATGAGTAGGCATCGTTACACTTGATGCGACATGCTGAGCAAATCACTGCTGGAACAGATCCATACCGGTACTTAGTCTTGCAACACTTACTTTCTACGTTGCTTCGCTTAGTACTCAATGTGTTCTTCCTGAAAGGGTATACCTCAGTCTTCGGGGTGGAGTGCTTGCTTTGTAGAAACATGGAAAAGAAGAGGTGGTATCACAGTGTTTGAAGAATCCATCAAATTGATGTAATGGAGGGTGGATGTAGGTATGAGGATAATTTTATTATGTATAGTTTATTGCCTTCAGGGGTATATTCTGACGGGCCCTTTCCCTGTCACAAAATAAATGAGTCTCATGAACGCAAGGCCTGTCCCGAGTTCCTTCTCCGCAGGAAATGTCGCAGCTGACCTCAGTTCCTGCTGAGGTTAGTTTTATTAAGTTAGGAGGGTTGTCGATCGAGATTTACTTCGTAGTTCGCAGGGCTTCTCTACTCTCACGTGTGGAAGGCCTCGAAAGGGGCCGTCCACTTGAGTGTCGTTTTTCTGTTTTTTGCGCCTTTTTCCCTGCAGTAGCAGCGCACTGCGCCAAGATTGAGACAAGCATAGAACTTACCTAATAAATTCACTATTAGATAGAATTTCTAGCCGAAATGCAGAGTAAAACTGCGTACCAGTGCTAATATAGCGCCTTCATGCCAGCTGCTGCAGTGGTGAAGCTAAAACTTCAATAATAATAATGTAAATAGTTTATGTTAAAATTTTGGGTAGGCCAATACAATTATAGAAACATAAGCTAATGTAAAGTTGAATTCGAAGGTTAAAGGGTTTCGAAACGGCCCATGCTGTAGTAGCTACTAGCTAGTATGTTCGTGTCAGCTGCGCGTTAACATTTCTTCACAAATAGATTCAAAACTCAATGGGCTGCATGAAGGCCATATAGAGTAATGTTAAAATGATAATAAAAACACCTGTTGCTACTGCTGTACCGATGCAGTTGCATTTGTGGAGCTGTAATATTTCTATTGCCGAATGTTATCGTTCATGTTAGAACGATTACGGTATGCTTGACTCGTGTTGCTAGAGACGAGAAAATTCTGGAAGGCTTATAACGGCGTTTTTTTTAGCTAAATGAAGAATAGGTAGCTACATAAAATAACAACATAGTAAACATTATTTATTAGCTGTTGCTTTTCAAAGAGGAAAAGAAAATGAGTATGATACTTTATTAAAAAACTAAAATCCCGTGAGCCGGACGATAGAGTTTTATAGTTCCTAGAGGACTGACGGTGCATCATTCATCTATTGAATAATGCCTTAGGCTTACACGCGGTATAGCTACCATGTTGGAATGGGCGATTAACCATGTATGTTTTGTTCACACAATAGGTTGCTCAAGAAGATGAACAGCGGAAGCTACAGGAGGGGATGTGGAGTGTGCATATTGAGCGCTGTGCCCGTCAGGGTCTCGACCCTTACCAGTCACCTCTCCTGGATCCTTCTGGTCAATTTTACTGGGACTCAATCAACTCTACTTGGGTTGCCCTTACGCCTGAAAGTGAGTTCGAGGAAAAGGAGAGCTCCGTTATTGTATCTCATCGTGATATTGTCTGTTTTCTTTCCCAGACTGGATGGGCGCATTACTTTATATAATAACCCTTCAAAGCGTATGAAGCGCTATAGGGTTAGGTTTTGTAGGTTCACCCATGCTGTGTTGTTGGGTGAACCGCCCCCAGGGGGCTCCACAGGCGGCCTCGACCTTAGGCCTTCAGGACGTCTTTCTTTCGTGCCGACTTTACTTATTTCCAGTTTCCTACTCCTGATGTTTTTTCTGTTCCTCCTATCTTTCCCGACGTGCTGTACCCATGCCCGTTGATCCTGTATGAAAACAAAAACACCCTCTCTTTGATATACTGTCGGCTCTTCCCCTTCATCTCTTGGAACAGCTAGTTTGTTCTAGTAAGGGAGGCTGAAACTAACATATGTATTAAAAATTCCCTAATAATGCTGGTTGATATTTTACCACCAGCGCAGATGCAGGATTTTGTTTGTATTTGTTAGTTGACTCCACCTGTATTTTCCTTAAAAAACTGTACCAAGCGCTTTGGATGTGATACTAGGGTAGAATTAGCTTTGTTTCATACTTTCAGCTATTGTAATACAGTATATTGTTAAATAATTCTTTCGTACATTCATCTTACCTAAAGCTGTAAACAAAACAATACCTAAAGCTGCAAACTAAACAATACGAAAAGAATTTTTTTATTGAATGGATTAAGCTTATTAGGTACCTAACTGTTCAGGTTTTTAGTAAAAAAAAAAATAGGTAGGCTCGCCTATCCTATGTTGCGGAGGGCTGCAACCCCAGGGGGGTCGTGTAGGTTACCTTAGCCATTAGCTCGGCCTTCGGGACGTCTGTCTTTAGTTCCCACTTTGCTCCCTTGCATTTTCATACTCCTACTAGCTCATGCTTTATTCTAATCTTCCTCTTCTTTCCCGACTTGCTGTTCTCAATTTCTCATGCCCGTTGTTCCTGTGTGGGAACACTTTCGTGGATGGGTTCCCCATTTCTATCGTCATACTATATGTTTATTGCTTCTTCCTCTGTTAGATCGCCGTTGTTGTGGAAACGGAGGCGTAAACTTTTCAATATAATAATAAAAAATTATTTCTAATATTTTTCCCTTATGTCTTTTCAAAATTGTGTCAGCATGCGGGTAGCCTTTCTTGGATCTTTCATGAACTGATTAACTTCCCTTTGTTTCATTTCCCTGAGACGAAAGAAGGCAGAGAGTAAGAGAAAAATTGGATGTGAGCACTGAGTGCTTCCTTCTCAATATTCTCTGCTGTTCCCTTCCGTTCGCTTGTGTTTGCTTCTGTCCCCCGTCGTGACGTCATCACTCCCCCTCCACTTTTCTGGGAGGGGCTACTCTGTATTAGGCGGGCCTGGAGCCGAGGTATTCAGATCGTCTTGGATCTCTGCACAGGCAACATCACCTCCAGAGTAACGCGTCTCTTCCTTCCTGTGCTCAAGTAAGCCTCTGCTCATCTGTATGCCCATTTACTGGGTCGAATATCTTAGCCTTTTGGCTCTTCCTAGAAGAAGTGTTTCGGGGATCGAAGTTTCCGACCCTCCTCTCACGCGAAGATTGTTCCAGTGCCTCAGATCGCTCCTGTTCGCCTTAGAAGCGAATGAGGTGTTCCCCTCGCCCCACCTTGTCCTCTATGGACTACTCTTCAGGCTCGACTTAGATTGTAACCTAATTACAAAGTTTTCCGCTACCCGATCACCCTACCTTCCCAAAAAGACATAATCCCCCTGTCCTGTCTGGGGCGCTTCAACGGCCGATTGAGGTATTCTCCGCCACCGCAGTAAGGCTACAGAGGCTCGGTTCCCTTATAAACGGATGAAAACCACGCCACTGTCTGACACCAATTGGCTCAGAGTTCAGTAAACTCAACCGATAAGAGCACTAAGGCACCTCTCTTCCTAAGCTACCCCTGTTATTACCTCTACTACTCGATCGACCTTGCCCAGGGACGAACAAGCCCTAATTCTCCCTCACCCAAGTCAGACACTTTAACCGTGGACTCACGAACCCGCTGTCAAGCAGGTGGGATCCCTCCCCTACGCTCACGCTTCGGTGTTACTGCGGGTGGACTTCCCCTCGTCTTGGCTGAAAGGCAAAAGGCATACCAAAACAGCCAACTCTTTAAGAACAAGATGCCCACGTGGCATTTCACTTCACATAACGGCCGCGAGACATGACAAGTTCGCTGCATTTAACTCGACCTGTCTCACTTTTTCTCTCACCTCTTAACTACATATACGCCATCAACAACCTACCCCGGAAAACCCATGATTTCTACGATTATTTTTCTCTTCAGCCCATCCGCTGACAAAGGAGGATCCCAGTTCTATGCTTCCCGCATTCCCACTCTGCTGAACACCAAAGCGGATGGCCTGAGTCATGCTGTAGAATCTATCTAGTGGCTATACACCAGAACATTAGGCATTTCTGCCTCTCCCTTATGCGGTGCCGATGGCCGTGGGTATTACACCCTCGATCAGGATGGGAGCCCTGGTCCTTGAGTTCTCCTTCCACCGAAGTGGTTCCTACCCTCGGTGAAGGCCAAACTTTAGCCTTATAGAAGACTTATTAAGGGGAGTCTCTCGATGAAGTATCTCGTATCCCTCCTCAGTCCTGATAAACTTCGGATTCTCGCACGATGCTGCAGGTCGCATTTCTATCCCCTGAACCCACGCTCTCAGGGTCAACCTCGCCCTCGAGAGAGCAGTCCCTCCACTACCCACCCAACTAAGGTTCCCAAAGGGGCATCAACTCGGTTGCATAGGCGTCAAACTCGCCATGCGCAATGTACGTTTGCGACGATTCTGTGTAGGTGCATCGATGTGCGTGCGGGCAGCGTTCAAGTTCGTGTGCTGTGCTGCATCGCAGATTAGGTCAGGTTAAGTTAGGCAAGGTTAGGTTAAGTTAGGCAAGGTTAGGTTAAGTTAGGCAAGGTTAGGTTAAGTTAGGCAAGGTTAGGTTAAGTTAGGCAAGGTTAGGTTAAGTTAGGCAAGGTTANTGATCCTGTGTGGGAACACCTTCGTGCATGGGTTCCCCGTTTTTCTGTCGACATACTTTATGTCCCTTCCTTTTCCTCTCTTAGAAGAGCTTAGTACTTATTTAGGGAGGCTTAAATTTTCTTATAATACCTAATACCTAATAACCCTTCAAAGCGTATGAAGCACTATAGGGTTAGGTTTTGTAGGTTCACCCATCCTGTGTTATTGGGTGCACCGCCCTTTCGGGGCTCCACAGGCGGCCTCGGCCTTAGGCCTTCAGGACGTCTTTCTTTCGTGCCGACTTTACTTATTTCCAGTTTCGTACTCCTGATGTTTTTTCTGTTCCTCCTATCTTTCCGGACGTGCTGTACCCATGCCCGCTGATCCAGTGTGAAAACACCCTCTCTTTGATATACTGCCGGCTCTTCCCCTTCATCTCTTGGAACAGCTAGTTTGTTCTAGTAAGGGAGGCTTAAACTAACATATGTATTAAGAATTTCCCTAATAATGCTGGTTGATATTTTACCACCAGCGCAGATACAGGATTTTGTTTGTATTTGTTAGTTGACTTCACCTGTATTTTCCTTAAAAAAAACTGTAGGCCTACCAAGGGCTTTGGATGTGATAAGGTAGAATTAGCTTTGTTTCCTACTTTCAGCTAGTTATTGTATATATTTGAATGATTCTTTCGTACATTCATCTTACCTAAAGCTGCAAACTAAACAATACGAAAAGAATTTTTTTATTGAATGGATTAAGCTTATTAGGTACATAACTGTTCAGGTTTTTAGTAAATAAAAAAAAAAAATAGGTAGGCTCGCCTATCCTATGTTATGGAAGGCAGCAACCTCAGGGAGGTCGTGTAGGTTACCTTAGCCATTAACTAGGCCTTCGGGACGTCTGTCTTTAGTGCCCATTTTGCTCCCTTCCATTTTCATACTCCTACTTGCTCATGCTTTATTCTAATTTTCCTCTTCTTTCCCGACTTGCTGTTCTCATGCCCGTTGTTCCTGTGAGGGTACACTTTCGTGGATGGGTTTTCCACTTCTATCGTCATACTATATGTCTATTGCTTCTTCCTCTGTTAGATCGCCGTTGTTGTGGAAACGGAGGCGTAAACTTTTCAATATATTAATAGTAAAAAAATTATTTCTAATATTTTTCTTTTATGTCTTTACAAAATTGTGTCAGCATGCGGGTAGCCTTTCTTCGATCTTTCAGGAACTGATTAACTTCCCATTGTTTCATTTCCCTGAGACGAAGGAAGGCAGAGAGCAGGAGAAAAATTGGATGTGAGCACTCAGTGCTTCCTGCTCAATATTCTCTGCTGTTCCCTTCCGTTCACTTTTGTTTGCTTCTGTCCCCCGTCTTGACGTCATCACTCCCTCTCCACTTCTCTGGGAGGGGCTACTCTGTATAAGGCGGGCCTGGAGCCGAGGTATTCAGATCGTCTTGGATCTCTGCACAGGCAACATCACCTCCAGCGTAACGCGTCTCTTCCTTCCTGTGCTCAAGTAAGCCCCTGCTCATCTGTATGCCCATTTACTGGGTCGAATATCTTAGCCTTTTGGCTCTTCCTAGAAGAAGTGTTTCGGAGATCGAAGTTTCCAACCATCCTCTCGCGCGAAGATTGTTCCAGTGCCTCAGATCGCTCTTGTTCGCCTTAGAAGCGAATGAGGTTTTCCCCTCGCCCCGTCTTCCATCGCTGCTTCTCTTCGCTTAGAAGTAATAAGAATGTGAAATCTTCTTCTTTCACGTCTCTTCGACTCCACCGTCTTCTTCTCCTCCAAGTTATTCCAGCGTCTCAGATCGCTCCTGTTCGCCTTAAAAGTGAACAGAAGCGAACAAAGGCTTTCGCATCGCTTCGCTTCCTGTCGCTTCGCCTCTCGTCACGTCGCTTCTCTCTGCTTCGAAGACACGAAAATTGTTTACAATTTTCGGCCTTCACTTCGCTCCAACCTCACCGTCTTCCTCTCTCACCCTAAGCTATTCCACAGCTTCTCAGGTCACTCCCGTTCACTTTAGAAGCGAACAATAGTGAACAAAAGCTTTCGTGTAGTTCTACCTTCTGTCGCTTCCCATATCGTCGCTCTGAAGAAACAAAATTTTTTAAATTTTTGGCCTTCGCTTCACTTCTTCAATCCTCACGCCCCCAACGTCACGAACTTGGGCCAGGCTTAAACGCTGCCTCACTTCTTTCTCTTCCTCGCTTTGCCTTCGTTTCGGTTCTGTCCAAGAACGTGACACCTCGCTTCTTGACTTCCTTATGCTTCCAGTATCATTCAACTACCTTAACGAGTACTTCGCCGTCAGACGGTTGCACGTCTCCCCTCTGGCGATCCTGGCCTCAGTATTTCATTCCTACTGCATGAATGACTTTATAGTTTTACGGGACACCGACTCACACTTAGCAAAGCTAGAACTCGAAGTTTGTCGTTCTTCAAGAGCCTTGTCCTCTTTGGACTACTCTTCAGGCTCGACTTATTTTGTAACCTAATTACAAAGTTTTCCGCTACCCGATCACCCTACCTTTCAAAAAGACATAATCCCCCTGTCCTGTCTGGGGCGCTTCAACGGCCGATTGGGGTATTCTCCGCCACCGCAGTAAGGCTACAGAGGCTCGGTTTCCTTATAAACGGATGAAAACCACGCCACTGTCTGACACCAATTGGCTCAGAGTTCAGTAAACTCAACCGAAAAGAGCACTAAGGCACCTCTTCCTAAGCTACACGAACTCACTACTCCCTTACTACTATCGCTCCACCTGCTACCCCTGTTATTACCTCTACTACTCGATCGACCCTGGCCAGGGACGAACAAGCCCTAATTCTCCCTCACCCAAGTCAAACACTTCAGCCGTGGACTCACGAACCCGTTGTCAAGCAGGTGGGATCACTCCACTACGCTCACGCTTCGGTGTTACTGCGGGTGGACTTCCCCTCGTCTTGGCTGAAAGGGAAAAGTCATATCAAAACAGCCAACTCTTTAAGAACAAGATTCCCACGTGGCATTTCTCTTCACATAACGGCCGCGAGACATGACAAGTTTGCTGCATTCAACTCGACCTGTCTCACTTTTTCTCTCGCCTCTTAACTACATATACGCCATCTACAACCTACCCCAGAAAAGCCGTGATTTCTACGGGCATTTTTCCCTTTAGCCCATCCGCTGGCAAAGGCGGATCCCAGTTCTATGTTTCCCGCATTTCCACTCTGCTGAACACCAAAGCGGATGGGCTGAGCCATGCTGTAGAATCTATATTGTGGCCATACACCAGAACATTATGCATTTCTGCCTCTCCCTTAGGCGGTCCCGATGGCCGTGGGTTATTACACCCTCGATCAGGATGGGAGCCCTGGTCCTTGAGTTCTCCTTCCATCGCAGTGGCTCCTCCCCTCGGTGAAGGCCAAGCTTTAGCCTTACAGAAGACTTATTACGGGGAGTCTCTCGATGAAGTATCTCGTATCCCTCCTCAGTCTTGATAAACTTCGGATTCTCGCACGATGCTGCAGGTCGCATTTCTATCCCTTGAACCCACGCTCTCAGAGTCAACCTCTCCCTCGAGAGAGCAGTCCCTCCACTACCCACCTAACTAAGGTTCCCAAGGGGGCATCGACTCGGTAGCACAGTCGTTAAACTCGCTATCCGCAGTGTACGTTTGTGACGATTCTGTGTAGGTCCATCGATGTGCGTGCGGGCAGTGTTCAAGTTCGTGTGCTGTGCTGCTTGCTGTATCGCAGATTAGGTTATGTTAGGTTAGGCAAGGTTAGGTTAATTAAGGCAAGGTTAGTTTAATTAAGGCAAGGTTAGGTTAATTAAGGCAAGGTTAGGTTTATTAAGGCAAGGTTAGGTTAATTAAGGTAAGGTCAGGTTAGGTTTGGTAGTGCTTATGATGGTGCTTCTCGTGGTTGTGACGCGGCAAGAACGCTTACTTGAACGAACGCACGGTGATGAGCGTACACAGAATAGCGAGTTTGACGCTAGTGCGACCAGGTACCCGAAACCCTTAGCTCCAACTTTCGCCCCGCAAAAAAACTGTCTTGCTCGCTCCTGCCTCCGGCAAGGGGAGCGAGCGTATTGGCAACTACCACTCAGAAGAAAGCCCTGCCCACAGACGACGAGCCCGTCCTTCCTACCGCTCAGGTTCCTGCCCTAACCTCGCAACCCAATGCGCCCGGACTTTCTTTTCCCGGCACTGGGTAGCGGCACTGCCAGCCGGTAGTAACCTGCCGGTCCCACCAAGAATTACTCAACTATCTCTCCAGCTCTGGGGAATTCCTCACAGCTCCTTCCCCCAGCTTGCCAGAGCCACTACCCCAGGGGCCCTCATACTTACCCTCCCTTCAGTCACGACATCAGAGGATATGGGCTCTCTGTTGCACACTCTAGAGTCTAGACTGTGGAGCCGCCAAGATAGTTCGCGTCACCTGACGTCCTCTTCATCTGTTGCAGACAGAGGCAGGTATTAGTGTCTACTTTGCTTTGTTATTTCAGACAAGTCTGTTCTATACACATTTAGAACCTCTTATCCGTGTTTTTGCGACGTTTCTCTATCGGAATAGAAGGAATTCCTTTGACCTTTCTTTCAGTTCCCAATTGACTGCTCCTCCTTCCCATACTTTACCTCGGACGAAGGCAGGGTCTGAATTCGCGAAGGCTACCCGCAGGCTAACACAATTTTGAAATGACATAGGGAAAAATAACTTCTACTGACGTAGGAAGTAGCAATATTTTTCTTTTTGGAATGAAAAATTGTGTTAGCCGAGGACCTCCTCCTCCCGCACACGCAGTCAAACTTTCGTCCGTCGTCACTCCTACCCGTACGATCTGAGGAGTATCCCATCCCAGAGGGGTGGAGGAGAAGTGATGACGTCACGAAGGGGGCAGAAGCGAACGGAAGGGAACAGAAGAGAATATTGCGAAGGAAGCACACTGAGTGCTCACATCCATTTTTTCTTCTATTCTTTGCCTTCCTTCATCTCTGGGAAATGAAATAAAGGGAAGTTAATCTGTTCTTGAAAGATCCAAGGAAGGCTAACACAATTTTTCATCCCATAAAGAAAAAATGTTGCTACTTCCTACGTCAATAGAAATTGTTTCGTAGTGTCGACTTTGTAAATTTATATACTGTGTTTATGTTTGCTTCCTTTTACTCAATGCTTTGCTTCTTTCCTGCCGTAGCTATACTATTACTATTGATCGTTTTTTCTTCATACGCTAGTCTACTCTAAAATCCGGAGATCCTCGTTGCTCTGGTCTCACTGTGGGCGCAAGGCGGGCGTGATGCCCGTCACGCCATAAACTCATCTCACTACTCTGCTACTACTCCTGTCCTTGCTCCTCTATAATTGTAACGCCGTGTGTTAGCTAAAGAGACTTACACTTTCTTGTAATGATGTAATATATGGCTACCTAGTTGACCAAAGTTTCCTTTGTTTTCATAGCTGCTGCATATGCAGCGGGAGTGCCAAGCGCTTCCATGCTACAGCAGCAGCAAGCAGGCTTCACTCCCATACCAGGCCTGGAGACGCCAATGCCATATGATCCCAACAGTCCTCCTGTGGTCAATGGTGAAGTTCTGCCGCCCGTGACCGTAACAGTCAAGCTGCCGCCTCACTGGCATGTCGCCAGGGACCAACAGAACAGAGTTTACTTTTATCACAATCGCAGTCGACAAACTCAGTGGGAATTGCCCACCCCTGAGACAAAAACCAGTATTCACTATGTTCCCGACTCCGAGTCGGAATCGTCCAGCAGTTCGTCTGATGTAAGTTTTCAAATTAATTTTATGTACATATCGAACGTATATAACCCTCAATTGCTTACCTACTTTAAATGAGCTGCTGTGGGGTTATAGTTCATTGCGATATCAATATCGTTTAATCATTGATGTGATACAAATTGAGGCGTTCATGGTTAGTACAAGAAGTATCTAATACAAGCATGAGTAGCTTATTCCTTCTCTGAGGAATAACTTCTATTGCATTATGTCATAAGTAGAGCCAGGACATAAGAGCATTTATATGTGAAATGCTACTAGCGCTCCTAATGTTCCATAATGCTCCAAATGCTTTAAAGGTTCCAAAGTGCACCTTAGTACTCCATTTGACTCGGAATTGCGCACAAAGTTGGAGCAATCTCACAACTGGAGCATTCTTAGCTGGTGGTCAACCGTACCTTCAAGTATATTGAATATCAACGAGTTTGATTGAAGCATAAATAAACAACAGCAGTTATATTCAATACACACTGACTTCTATCAGTTTGAATATGATAAAATGGTTGGAGTGGGGAACATCTTGGAGTGGGGTAATTTTTTTTTGAGTACCCTCATACTATATGACGCACGAATAATATAGGATAGCTAATTGGTAGATGGATGAGATGAGACTACTTGTTCTTTTCGAACTGTGATTTATATAATTTTACAATTTAATTTGGTTCTTCTAAGCTGGGTGTAACCTCATTTTGGGTAAGTATAGTTACCCTAAACGCAACAGCAGTAATTAATGGCGCATTCAGTGCCTCGTAGCTTGGTACATCTTTTTGAACTACAGTAGAACTTCGACATACGCTATTTTTTCTCGCCTCTCGCTTACTTGACACCATGTAGGACTTAGCCCAGGGGATTGTGCTGCCTTTACCTCTTGATACCTGCTTCACAAGTGGGAAAATCGCTTCAATTTTGATCTGATTAGTCTTCCACAGCGTTTCAGTAGGTTGTGGGATGCTTAATCCCTGTCTCTTTCTGAAAAGTTTTTCAGGTTGTTGTCGGGCCACTTGAAGCGACTTCAGCCGATCCGGAGCACTGCCAGTCTTCGAGGCTGTCCGCCGAGTGGCTACATCATCCGCCATGTGGCGTCCGGGACAGCCAGTCGAGGCTGCCTCGAGACGTGCGCTGGCTCTCTCCCTTCGGCTTCACTTGCATCGACACCAACTCTCCGTGCGAGCTTTGCCTCGTCCATATAATTTGTCCTATTTTATACAAAAAAGAAAAAACTGCAGGGTGCAGAGCACAGCCTCGGTTATGGCAACCAGGCCTTTGGGAGGCTCTGCACCTGTTGTGGGTGTTGGTATGGGCTTGGCATGGCGTTCAAGTCTGCAATAGTACCGCACTCTCAACAGCAGTCGAGTGTGAGCTCCTCTCAGCACGAAGCCTCGGGCTAGACTGCGAGGAACTCCGCCCGCTACCCCCTCCTTCCTGTTGAAGTGTTGCCATACATGAGTAACCCGTTACTAAGCGGTCATTGCAGCTAAGGGAAAAGGACGAGGGACATAGCCCTTAGTGGTACATCCCTCATACAGAGGTTTTTCCCTGCTGGGCAACACTGAGCTGGGCTACTGCAGGGCGCAGGTTTCAATTGGGCTCCAACCGTCTACCTCAATAGATGACCAGCCCCTGCGGTGAGTATTGGTGAGGACTTGGCATGACGCCCAAGTCTGCTGAAGTACCTCACTCCCATAGTAGCATCCTGCAAAAGAAAATCTACAGGGTGTGGGTGGCGCACTTGGCCTGGTGCCGCTAATTCTATGACTGAGGCTGTGGAGGTCGTGTTGGGTCAAGGGTGTTCTCCCACTACCTGTTGTGAGTGTTGGTATATAACCAACCAGAACTGCATAGGCTTCTCTTCCCCCACTCAACACCTCTCTAGGGTTGCCACCCACCCGTCCGTTACTACACCTATCAGGACTACAAGGGGGATCCTTGCCTTCCTGGCTTCTCCCACCTGTGCAAGCTCCTCCCTATAGGAGCATCTAGCGCTTAGCTCCGCAGGGCTCGGAAATCACTCGCGAGACTGCTATCCAAGGTTAAGGTAGCCTCATACCTGACCAAGAGCCACTAAGACCTATACATCCTGAGGCGGTTATGCCGCACCTGCGAGGTTGGGGGACGCAAGCATATACTATACCGAGAACAGCTGCGTTTCTTAGTCCCTTGGGTAACTGAGTTTCACAATGGAGTACTAAGTCTGCACCATTGCATTTACTCCTTCTACAAGCTATTGAATACCTACAGTCTAGCTACGCTGGCGTGTCTGATAATTTCAGGAACCTTGGTTACTCCATCATAGCCCTACACCCTGAAAGGGGTAACCAGCCCCCAGTGCCCTTTCTGTAGATACCCGGAGGAGAATAAGTCCTAGTCGTCACGATACTACAGTATTAAGCGGGTTTCGCCTGCCTCTGCAACAAATTTGATAACACGTCACCTAAACTCCTTTACGCTTCCAGGCCAGGGATGGGTACCGGCAGATCTGAGATCATCTCGTTGACATACCCCTCGCTAATCAAGCTCTGCGTCCATGTTGAGGGATTGCGAATGCAATCCGTATCACGGTAGATCAACCGCAGGAGTGCAGTGACCAGATATCCCTGTCACACTCCAGTTCCTTTGTAGAAAAACAGGGTATAATGGATAATTCACAAGCTTATCATCCCGGACTTACATCCACCGGTCTGGCACACTTCAGTCCGCTGTCGAATGTGTCTACTGCCAAAATTGCACTGGGCCTACTACCTTCAACACCGACAGGCCAGCCCCATCCCATTAATGCGGCATCAAAGAAGGCACTTCCACAACGTAACTGCGAATCCGGAGGCGGGTCTTCTAACCTGGTCATCTAATCCCGGTCCCGCAGCAGTGCTTGCACGACCAGACCTGGCACAGTAGCCGCAACGGCGAGCAAGGAATTACCTCGCCTTTCAGGCGACAGCACATTCGGAGCGTAGCAGTCGCTGAGTCTCTTATCCAAAGGAGCTCGCGAAAAGCCTGCCGTATGAGTCCCAGTAGTGCCACTCCAGGTATGTATGTTCCAGTGTAAGGCCGACACCTACGCCCGTCCCAGACATCTCACAGGACATATGCGAGCATAATCGTCGCACGCCCGAGCGGCTCAAACCATATGCGAACCTTCACGGTACCGTACCAAAGTCCGCTGAATCTCTAAGCACTGCAGGGTAGACTAACCACGATCAACGCCGAGACAGCACCCAAGAAATCAGAGTTGATGATATTGTTAACCAGCAGAAGAAGCCGGATTACACCCACCTCGGGTTTCCTTCCTGAGCCAAACGTGGAAAGACCGCGAACTAATCCTTGATGCCCAGTCAGAGCCAACACAGGGTGTTCTTGGACTTTCAAATCTTCACAGCAGACCAGTCCAGATCACCGCCCATGCAGGTGCGGGTTGAAAATTACTGTTGAGCTTATAACGAACGATTTGGGCAACACAAATTACTTCGCGTCACTACGCCAACTCCTTCGCGGAGCATCACGTAAGCCCCGCTGAGTCATCTCCTAAGCTCTTTTGGAGTCACTCCCACCAAACTCTGCCACCACACTAGCGACCCTGCTTATCAGGCAACAACCCTGAGCTATCATTCAGCATATATGGCAACGCTTCTCATAACAGTCGTATCACGATCGCCTTTCGACCAACAGTCTCAACCATCTGAGCTCGGAGATTACAAGAGCAAAGTACCCTCTCTGGGCTTGGCATAGGCTCCAAAGACCACCCAACGGAGGCAAGGACTAGCATCCGGACACTGCATAGGACCCTTAGTGCCTTGAGAATACACCACCTCTGCTTAGAGTCCAAGATCAAGGAGAACTCTGTAGACCGAACTACCGCGAACCACTCCAGATAACTTCAGCTAAGTTCATGCCCAATACCTGGCAACGTTGTAATTTCACCCTGACGAGTCTGTCACTCATCTACAACAACTCGAACCCTTCTAACCTGTTGGTCATACCCTTTCGAGCTCTGAACTCGGGCTACCATTGCGTTCTTCTTACTCTTTTCCGCCGTGACAGGCGACAAGGCGATCTCCCTTTGGCTAGTATCACCATTGATAGACTCCAGCATTATCTACCGAACCTGGCGAGTTAATCCTCTTTTCGGTATATTTCTCGTCTGCAGGTATACGCTCGGGTGCTAAGACCCGCCATGTGGTCCCTACACCTCGAAAGGGTCACCACGAGTACCTAACCCAAGGGATACCTCGGAACAGTATGTATCAGTAGGTCCATAGTTGCACTGATGATCCTTAGCTCACAATACTTCCAGACGCATGACTAAACCATAAACTGTAGCACGTGCATCCAAGCAATAGACTATTCCTTTGAGGGCTACTTAATCGGCTGTGAGTCAGCTAAGACCTAAAATCAGCGGCCTTACCAGCTTCCCACACTTACGGCAAGGCCGAGGTCATGCTCACAATCTTAACTCTGCCTTGGCAGCTAACCGCGCAGTCTCCGCGGTGAGGAATATCAATCTCGGTGATATATTTCTCGAGTACGGGCTACCACGGGGCAGGAATCATCAGATTCTCATAATCTTTAATGATTTTGACCATGCACAATGCATACACTTCTGCCATAAATGTGCCATTCTCACCGCTCGCAAGGAAGTTCCGCCATCATCTCAGCAAACTAGTTGAGCTCTTCGCATGTTACAAGCCTTTCTCGGTTACAATCACTTACCTTCACACGGGAGTAACTGTGCCACTCAGGCATTCGCCGAGTAGTACTTACAGTACTCGCGAATATCTGCAGCATACGTGATTATCGTCAGCATCTAGGTGTAATTAGATATCGTACAACGTCTCGTATCCTTCTAAAAGGATATACTTTCGCCGTGCGCACTGAATATCGCATCGGCACTGTAATTAAATTACACATAGCATATGGCACACGACCCGGGGTCAGCTAGCCATCATATAGCTAGAATCCGCCGTTCTGCTTCCCCTGGATGGGCCAGCCTGAGCTCGCACCCTTTGGGATGCCCCTCCCTACGCTTGCGGTAACGCTCCAATTTCTAAAAACCTTTCCCCAAACTCAGCTATCACAGCCGAATCTGCACACATCTCAGTCCGAGCGCTAAGGAAAGTGAGTAGGCCCCGTTGTCTTCGGTGGCTGTCTTTCAAACCCGTCCATAATGACAACTCTACTCCTATGATGCTGCTCGAACATCCTCTATAAGCATAACGCCTCTTCAATTCAATAGAAAGACCAGAGGTAGGGGAGCTGAAAATTTCAACCTTTCCATTCCACCGGGCTTAGGGGCCCAGTGGAATATGGTTCTGTCCTGGCTCAATACCAAAGCTCAGACAAGATTGACGACTGTCTACCTCATTTGTGATCGCCGGTTCAGCTCTTACCCAAAGTTCATTTGGGCGAGCTCTAGATTTGTGCGTCGATTAGTCTGTACCTTCTCGCGCCCACCCAACGCGCATGCAGGCTGCAAGCCGCCAGTCACATACTGGTCACGCTTTCCCCCCCCCCATGACTTATGGCACTTGGATGTTAAAGGTAACGGCACATAGTGCCTACCAGCTTTTACACCTTGATGCATTGGCCGCTCCTTCGACCGTATGAGTACCCGTTCGGGCCGTCAATAATAGGTCCTACACAGTGTCAAGTGGGCGAGAAGTGAGAAAATATGCCTGTGGCAAGTCAAAGGCTAAGGAACACGCCCTTTTTCTCACCGTAAGCAAACTTCACGCTGTGGACGCCTCCCTCCTCCCCGTCGCGACCAATTCGTGCGTGGGCATGAGGAGCGGAGTCAGCACACGCCTGGAGGTAGCCTCGGCTAGCTGTCTCGAACGCCACATGGCAGACGACGTAGCCACTCGGCGGACAGCCTTGCAGACTGGCGGTGCTCCGGATCGGCTGAAGCCACCTCCGGAGGCCCGACCACAACCTGAAAAACTTTTCAGAAAGAGAGACAGGGAATTAGCATCCTACAACCTAATGAAACGCTTTGCAAAACTGATCAAATATATTGAAATGAAGCGATTTTCCACCTGTGAAGCAGGTATCAAGACGTAAAGGCAGCACAATCCCCTGGGCTAAGTCCTACACGGTGCCCAATTCGCTTACGGTGAGAAAAAGGGCGTGTTCCTTCGCCCTTGGCTTGTCACAAGCATAAATTAGTTCCTGGAAAACCATCGAAACGTGAAAATGTCTTGAATCGAAGGCATGTGTTAAGTAATTCATAAATAACATACTAAATAATATACAAACGCATATGTCTCAGTATTTGATACATTACCCAATAAAAAGTTGAAATAATGAAAAAAATATGCACTCACCAGTTTAGCAGTGACGTTATGGTGCGATGGGGTGGTGTTGCTACGGAGAAGAGTGGGACGTACCTATTTGTTCCTATAGTAACTCGAAGCAATTGTCGTAAGTAGAGGAGAGGTATATATATAACAAAAAAAAACATTGTAAGAAGTCGAAGATATTGTAAGTAGAGACAATCGTAAGTCGAGGTTCTACTGTATTGACAAGGTATTTGGTTATAAATTTCTGGGAAAATTTCACAGAAAGTTAAACTTATGATGCATATAGTGTCTGTAAATTTTCAAACGACTAATCATGCTGATTAAAAAAAAGTGTATTTTGTCAATTTTACTAATTCCACTGAGTGGTGGTTATAGCTTTTTGACTAAAAAATAAAATATTCACAGTTTTATAGCACCAAAGGACAAAACTCAACGACCCAAATGAGAAAAATATATATTAAACAAAAAATCATTAATCAAAAGTTTACAATGACTGAAAAAGTCTTATCTGTCAACATGACCCCTACGACGTTTAATAACTTCAAAGATCCTAGAATCCATGCAGCCAGTTAGTTTCTTTATTGCAGAAGGTGGAACTGCCCTTGCTGCTGCAGTAACAGCATCCCACAAGA
>LQNS02000138.1:17141231-17154828 GCA_001587735.2 Parhyale hawaiensis
TCATTGTCAATAAATTTCATCAAGTCTTTGAAATGAGTTTCACACTTTGAAAATACAAAACAGGTCAGGACTTTTGCAAAGCCTGGCATTTACCTCTGCTAAGGAGGTTATGTTTTTGTCGTGTTTGTCTTTCTCCTGAATAGCTAATTCAAAAAGTTATGAACGGATCTTTACGAAATTTACTGAGCTTGTTAGGCATGACAGTAACAGATAATAAACTGTTGGTTTTAGTACATTCATCCGTTTGTCTGCCTATTTTTTCTTCGTGCCATAACTCAAGTTATGGACGGATTTTTATTAAATTTACATGAGTTAGGTTTATCATGAGAAGATTAATTGACAAAATTTTATGTGATGATCTATTGGTTCGTTCGTTTGTTTTTTTTTGTTGTTTTTAATTTTATGCTTGTTAGCACAATAACTCGAAAAGTTCTGAATGGATCTTTATAAAATACACAGGAGTTTGTAGTAATCATAATGTTTGTTAGCAGCTCAACTCAAAAAGTTACGAACGGATCTTAAAAAAAAATTGTAGGAACTTTATGCTATAAAAAGGCACAGATGATTCCCTAGATTTTGTTGTCCATACAAAGAAAATCGTGGTTTCATAGCAAATTTAAATTTTTCGCTAGCGTTGCCTTGCTTGGCGGAGGTATGCGCTCTAGTTAGCAAGGCAGAAATCTCCGACGGGGAATTTTCATCATTATGCAAGGACAGAACACGATTTTTTTTCTTCAGAAGACATATTACGTCGTAGCTCTGGCACCACGATTGTTTCCACTAATTTTAGCTACTTTCTTTCTCATTTAGTCAAATAATGTGATACTAATCTTTTAAAGCACGATAAGATGCATATTTGCAGGCATTTTTTGAGGTGTTACTTTACTTTTGCTAAGGGGCAAAATCCCTTAATGCTTTAATGTTGAATTATTCTTCAGTAATTGAGTGAAATGCTCTCAAATTTTGAATTGAAAATACTGAATAATAGAATAGGTTCTGTTGTAATGCACAGCTGTGTGCGTGTTTTACTTTTTCATATTAAACGATTTTCTTGAACTCTGTTCCTTAACTTTTGCACTCCACTGCATTCCAGCTAGTTAAATTTATTCCGCCTCTCACCTAGCAGGTGTATTGTATTGTTTTGTAATGTGTAATTGTTTTCTTTCATTTACATGCAGCACTCTGCTGAAGGATCTCGTGTAAGTATCAGTAATTAGCTGCTGTACTACCCTTTATCCATGCAGCGATCAGCATGCTCATCTGCACCCATGTATTTACGCCTCCTTGTTCAGATTCTATGTGTAGCTCAAGTGATTTTTTCTTTTTTCACTTGATTTGGGGGTGCCTCGTCATGCGCGGCAACTCGGGTTGAGAAACCAAATTACACAAGTTCTTCATCTTCATCGATGTAAAGAGCCCTAGGGGACCAATGTTTTTACAGTGCTCTCGTTTTATTTAATGAAATAGTCGGCCGATGTTTCAACCGTTTCGTTGTTTTTAATTGAAAACCCATCTGCTACCTTAACCAAACTTGCTGAGGAAAACATTTGCTGCTGTGACCAAACTTGCGTAGGAAATAGGAATCGGTAGCAACTTCTCCACGGGCGGCGAAGGATGGGCCATAGGGTTAAGTTAGTTAAGTATGCCCATCTTATGTTATGGGGAGCAGCGGCTCCAGGAGTTTTCCAGAGGTTGCCTTAGCATTAGCTAGGCTTTCAAGGCGACTTTCCCTCGTACCCACTTTGCTTCCTTCCACATTCATACTCTTACTGATGATGCTTTCTTTTGTTCTTCTTCTTTCCCAACTTGCTCTACCCATGCATGTTGATTCTGTATGGGAACACCTTCGTTCGTGGCATTCACGCTTCCTTTGTTTCTTCGTCTGTTCGAGCGTTTCCGTTGTGTAGACGAAGATTTGGACAGTATATAATATTAATAGCGCTGTTCCTACCTTCGCGTGTTACGCTCTTCATTAATAGATAAAAGGAAATTAGAGATTTGACTTCAAATGTTAATCATTTCACCCGTATATCTACCTACCGGTACCGCTTTCCTTTTTTTTTCAACAATCTATTTGTTCTGCTGGTAGCAGATGGCATTTCTAATAGGGCGAGTTGCGCAGCCAGGCTACGCCGCGGGTGAACAGACCGGGTAGTGTTAGGAATCTTTCCTCTGAAGTCTTTTTCTAATGTGCTGCTGGGAAAGCATCCGCCATTACAGTGCGATGTCTGAGCAAATACAATCACATCTCGAGAATAGAAGATTACCCTTCTTGCGAGTGAAGAAATTGACCGAATCTGTTTTCTTTTATTAGAAAGCTTTAGCAGAGCAAAGCAGAAAAATGATGGGCTACTCATCAGTATCAACGGGTTCCAAAATCGAAAAAAAAAAATCTGATGCACCGACAAAATATTGAAACGTGTAACCTCATGGAGGGCTAAATTATATGTAAGCTGTGGGGAACAGAGCTTAGAAAACGTGTGCAAATGTATAAGAGAACATTGAAAAATGTACCGTCGTTTTTCTATGTCTTTATCAAGACAAAAGTGCGAATTGTTTGTTGATGAAACAAATGTGTAATTCAGTTGTGAGGTGAAATCGAAATACTAAGAAAGGTTAGACGAGATGTAAGGTAGACGGACTGCTTAACGATAAGCTGCGGACGTTAGTTCAGACTGGGCGGGTTAGGATACGAGCACTAACCGTGGAATTTCCACGGGTGCAGCTAGTTTAATAGAATCATTAGCAACAACGATCCGTTATTACCGTTCATTTGATAAACTCAGTATTCACCTTCAGTCAGTTGTGGATTTTCCACAAAATTCAAAACTACACCATCTGATCGTATTTTTTTTTTGTCGAAACTTCATGAAAGTTCCCTAGATATGTCATCGATTCATTCCGGAGGGCCATTCCATGGACAGTAACCACACGAAACTAATTTTTACTCTATATTTGCCTATGCGTGCCTTTCCCAACCATACTTCAGAAGCTTTTTTGTAGCTGTGTTATAAACTACAGATTGGAGAAATTGCAATTTGTGTGTATTATGAAAGTATATTTGGTGTGGCGTTTTACAGAGCAAGGAGCGAGCAGCGACTGCCATAGCCGACAACAGCGAGCGCGCACGCAAAATCAAGGATCAGTTCAGGTCCCGCATGGCCACATTCATTGTGTCTGTGCTGAACCCGTACAGGCGTGCGGACTGCAAGCAGGGCCGCATCAACACCACCGAGGATTTCAAATATCTTGCTAGAAAGGTAAGAAATCGAACAATAGTGTAGCTCTACAACTAGGTTTGCTTTAGCCTTTTCAGAAGTATCTTAACGTTAATTGGTTGAAGCGGGGGATCTTGGAATTTTCTTTATGTAAAATGAGTGCGAATGTTACCTAATGTCGCATTGAACAGTTCGCTACAGTAATGTGTTGAATTGCCATCCATAAGACAAAATTTTAAGTTTGTGGATAGTGTAAGCACTTCATTGTGGCATTCCCCTTTAACCCATTTTCTTCTGAATATTTTGTGAACAACGAACAATTAGTTCGACAAAAGACGCGGGGTCGAAACTAATACACTGGGCGGACCAGAAGCAAGCTCTAATGGCCAATTACATACCTTATGGTAACGCAAGTAGGTAGTAAGGAGTTACAAATTTTACCGTGCAAAAATACAGTATCGTAACAAGTCTCCAAGCAGGGTTGGTGGTTTTTTTTCATTTCTTTGAATAAAATATGATTTTTTTCATTTTCTCAATATGAAATGATACACTAATTCATTGTTTTTCTCCACTGTGCTTAAGGTAATACGTAGCTAGAAAACAAAATTATTCCTCTCATTTCATGATGGAAACCTTCAAAGATAGAAATGGCAAGGTTAATTAAGTTTGGATAGATCTCTATGGCACTTGCCATAGCAAGCAGTGTAACTGTCTCCTAACTATTGGTGGGCTGACCGCATCTACTAAGTTGCTCCAGCCACGTAAAGTGCTACTTCTGTGGCTCACCTCACGGAGTCACGGTGGCCCATTCCCAAACTGTGTCAACACGGGTCCGAGTGGTTGCTATCCACCACTAACGTCATTACAATACTGTTGCCCCTGATGACTTATATTTCCATCAATTTACTCTCATCATTATAGAGAGGATATGAACATTTGAATGATTCATCAAAAATATGTTTTGAACTAAAATAGTTAACTTATTAGCCTCATTTGGTGTAATAGAAAATTCCATTTTCATTGTTTCAATCAATTAAAGAATGTATAAAGACATTGTTCAAAAATCAGAATTAACTCCAGTCTACAGACAAGCTCATGAGAAAAATGGTAACTGGTAATTGGGATGCATCAAAGGTTTATCTTCATTTGGTATTATGTGACTTGTGAACTTTATTAAACAGATGACTTCAGATTGATTCTGCCACGAAACCAATGACCGGCCACACTGTATTGTTATAGGTCTCATTTTTGTAAAACTTTACTCTCGTTTGTCTTGGTAACTACTCTGAGTTTCTGTTGTTAAACATCAGTTACGTTTGAGAGAAATGCAGAATGCTTACTCTTTTAACTTCAAGTTGTATTCTTTCGCTGTTTTTTTTTTTTTTTACTAAGCCCCTACATAAGAGGAAGTTGAACATGGTATGGCGGAAAAATTCTGTATCGTTGTTTTAGTAATGATATTCTATATATGCGTTTGTTTTCCAGTTGACCCATTTCGTCATGGTGAAAGAATTGAAGCAACTACCGAGCATAGAAGATCTGGACTGCAGCGAGAGTGTTAAACATAAGACGAAAGACTTTGTCCGCAAGTATATGGCGAAGTACGGATCATCTTTCAAACGCGATCCATTAGACACTAAAGAATATTAAAACTTCCACTGTGTAGGCTCTTAAGTGTTTGGAGTGTTATTTCAGTCTTAAGGGGTATGTTGAATAACTTCTAGCTTTCGTGCCTAGGGTACGGCTTCTGTGAGTGAGGAACAGTAGTTACTGAAGCAAATTTTAACGTACTTGGATATTCTGCTGTAAATAGTTTTTATTCGTGGACTGTTCATAAGAATGCTAGTTAAATGTGGGTATTACCTATGTTGGTTATTGAGAACTTTCCCTCTCTTTACGTTAATTACTTTCCTCTAGCTTTCACTGCCCTTAATGTTGTTAAAGAAGGTGTAAAAATAAGAGTGCCGAGGGATAGTTTTATTGTATAAAGTTTTGCTTCATGGAATAATTGTATCAGTTATTTAAGGATACCGCCGCAACTATTGTGACAATTATCACAAATGCTCTTTGCATACCAGGTTTTATGTGAATTGAAACAAATTTAATTTGTAAATAATGTATGTTCACTATTTTTATGCATACATAAAAGCAAAGAGAAGTGTTTTTGTCTATCCCTAATTTATAGTTTTCTTAAGCGTAATACGTTTGAAGTTAGATTAATAACGAACGTTATTGCACTAAATAGGCGTAGTTACTTTGGCACGAACGGCGACAGACAGTATGAACACGACTGGTAGTTAGGTATTAGTGAAGACAGTAAGTTAGTCCACAGACTCCGTTCTCCTCTCGCTAACACATCTGTAAAATAGAGAAACTTGACTGATTAGACCTATATGGGAGATGGCTGACAAGGTATACTATAATTAATCATCACCTATTACGTAGTTGGACGGCTGAAGCCATTGTGACTTTTGATCCTCGTTTCTTCCGACTCAGACACTAACTCAGATCGTTGATGTAACAAACCTCTAGCACGACCGTAATTTTGCCCAACTATACCAACTGTACACAGGTTATGCTAATGAAAGTGTTTGACATTGATCAATAAATTTTTGCTTCATTGGCAGGATTTGGGATATTAAATTTTCATGCATGTATAATTCATACATGATTCCCATTGTACAAGTCTGTTTATTGACTTTATTCAGGCAAAGTACTCGCTACCAAAAAAAAAAAAAAAAAAAAAAAACAAGTTCAAGATAGTCTTTTCCTTGGTAGTTACAATTGAATCTTGCATTGTTGGCACAATTTAGGATCTCAAATTATTAATGTAGCTACACTATACACTTGAGCACTGTGAGAAGAGAGAGCTCATACCTCCGGCAAGCAAGGAAAGATTCAAATTTGTTCTGAAACTATGATTTCCTTTCTTATCAGTGCAAAAATCTAAAAATTATTTACACCTTCTGACAGAAATAACAAGACATTTCTAACAATTCCCGTCATATCATGAAGATCTGTTCATAACTTTTCGAGTTATTTTGCTAACAACCGTAAAATCGAACACAGAGACAAACGAACAGACAGATCGCAAAATTTGGTCATTTACTCTTAGTAATATATTTAACAACTCAAGTAAATTTCATAAAAAATCTGTTATTTTTTGGCTGTGGCATTAAGAAATTAGGAGGCAGACAAACAAACGGCTGAAGTAGAACGGATCTCCACCAAAAGTCAATCTGTTACTGTTAACAGGCCTAACAATCCTTGTCAATTTCGTAAATGTCCCTCCATAACTTCCGAGTTCTTTTGGTGACAGAAAAACTTGACAAAAACATAAACTAGGTGGAGGTAATTAGATACAACCCCAGGTACCTCGCAGCGTCCCAGCCAAGACCCACTGACGCAAGAGTCGAAATTTACTGCCAGACTGAAAACTACTTTACAAAATATATCACATTTAGTCCATTTATTCAATTTTGGTCTCATGCGGTGCATATGATGAAACATGCTGCTAATGTCAATAAATAATTTTTTCTTAATCCATGTGTTTACAACGAGTAGTTTGTCCAAGTAGTCTTCCTTGAATATTACCATCGATATTTTATACATTAATAATTTAAGATCCCAAACAGTGCAAAGAAATTTAAGTTCCCATAAAAAATAAAAATGAAAAATTACCTTCTTCAGCTTGATGCTGATGTATGTGTATCTTTCGACAGTGAGTAACTACTTGCCCTGACTAAAAACTCTTTAAGGTTCCAAACGATGCAAAATATTCCAAATGCCAAAAAAAATCTTGCTTAATATTAGTGTATATGTTGGTGGTAAAAAGTAGTCTGTCAAAAAAAGAAGTTATGCTAGAGATAATTGTATTAAAGTGTCGGAATCGAACTTGCGCCTCCGCAAGCCTGATAAAAAAACATTTGTTCTGGAATAAACATTCTGCCTTATCAATTAATCAGTGAAGCAAAATTCCGAGTCCATATTTATTTCATTTACCTTGCAGACCAGGCGCTTTCTTGAGTATTCACAAAAAAAAGAGATGAAGTAAACTATTTCATAGCAGGAAAGCTTTCATTCTCATGATAATGGGTTTCATTGATATGTGAATTTGACCAATATTATGTGACGTACAACTCAACGGCTCATCAAGTGGAGCTTCAATGGATGCTACTAGCCTGACTTTTAACTTCAACCAATTTCCAAATCGGTGTGTCAACCCATAATATTCAAGCCGTGAATCCAACCCACAACATATGGTACTCATCTCACAACACAACAGCTTATTGGTACTCGGCACCCACGGACGTTCGCAGCTACAAGCTCATATTTATCCTTCTAGCCTAGCCGCTGTTTTGACATGGAAATCTTGATTTGAGAAACAATTATTATTATATTGTTATTGTCCCGCTATTTCTGAAACTTAGACAATCAATAGCGATCTAAGATTGATTTACTCGGCTTACAGCCGGAACCACAACGTTGTACTCAGGTGGCAAGAGATGAAGGACGAAAAGAGAAGAAGACAGAANAAAAAGTCGGTCACCTCGATCGGCGGCCCACCTCGCGGGACAGAAAGGAAATATAGAGAACCTACCTAACTTTACAAAACTAACCTTCTCAGCAGGAACTGCGGCCAGATGCTACATCACCTGCGGAGAAGGCACTCGGGATCCTTGGGTGCGTGATGCCCAAACATATTGCGGCGAGGAAATGAGAAACAATTAGATAACCCGACCTTGCTCAACAACATATTTGCCTTTGTAGATAATGTTCCCTATATTGGAAGCTGGAATTTTACAATAAACGTAAGCATTAGATAAAAGAAAGAAATACATGAGCTTTTTTTTTGTAACAAATCAGAAACTGGCATGTAGCTACATTCAATTTATCGTGTAATACTAAATAAAGAATATTTAACTTGAAGCCTGTAAAGCTGTTCCTCTACAATTAAGTAAACCAGCTCCGACAATGTGCAGAATGTATGAAAAATTAGTGTAACACCCTTTTTTAATTTATGAAAAAATTGTTGGTTAATCTAATCATAAAAATCATGCCACAGTTCGACAAAGTCAATAATCACGTTTATATGAAAATAACTAAGTGATGTTTGTTGTTATAACATAAAATACAGCTCAAAGCAGTTAACGCTCACTTTAATCTACGGTTAACGAACCAACCTAGACCACCCGTCTCCACTACTTACGACAATCTCGATTTTCTTGTATTCACGAAGAAGCGGGCACATGTCGGGCAAATCTATACAGCAGTATTAAATCTATAAGAAGTAAGAAATCTTCGATTTTTAGATGCCCAGGTGTACGGTATATCAAGGATTGAACATTAGTTGTTCTTAGCAATCAACTTGATTTTTGTATTGAAGAATTTGGGATATGCAACGTATGTGGTAATGTAATGCTTTTCAAGTAATCAGTTTCACCTTCAACTAGCTGAAGATAATATAACTACATAAAAGGACAAATTACTTTCTTGAATGTTAAAACAATTTTCTTTTGATAAATGTTTGATATTGCCAACGACTATGCACAAGACAAGTGATTGAATTTCACTCTTGGTAACTTAACTTTCGTTCTGGACTCTCTGGCTGTTAATTTTTTCACAATGTCTGATACTATGTTATCAACTGAATCTTATCAGTGACAAATTGAGTCATAATGGTAAGTATATCCGTGAAGTTATGTTAAAAATATGGGCGTTAGCCATAGAACCATATTCCGCACCTTCTTTGAGCGATAACTACTGTAGCTAATCAGCTATATGACTAACTGTAAAAAAAAACTTTAAAAAATTACATAATATGAGGAATAAATGTATTATCAAAGAGTGATACCTTTTCAATAACGAGACGTGTTAACCATTGAAAAATGCAGCGTACATTACCTAACCACTGGCCGAAGTATTCCTGTGGTTTAACACGGGCTCGTGCGCCACTAGGACGCAAGGTATTGTCTCGTTTTAAGTTATCAATGATTTTTATCTCGGCTATTCTGCCGGTAGGTCTCAGATTATCAGTGGTCAGTGCGCTACTGATAGGAAAAAAGGCGCAAGTTGTGCATCTACAACCCCCGGGCACAGCTGAACGCTCTCGCTTAGCTACGCCGCACAGGGAAAGGAAACGAAAAATAAGAAGGAAGAACTCCAGCAGGAATAGGTCGGCCACCTCGATCAGCGGCCCACCTCCCGAAGCAGAAGAAGTATTAAGAGCATACCTAACTTTACAAAACTAACCTCGTCAGCAGGAACTGCGGTAAGCTGCAACATCCCCTGCAGAAAGGACACTAGAGACCCTTGGGTGCGTGAAGCTCAAATATATTGGGGTAGGGAAACGTTTTATTGGGCCAGCTTACGCAACAACAACTGTTCGGTAAATCTTTAGGTACACACACAGTTGTATTTGCAAGCACACTAAACATTCAGACGGTGAGTAGTACGTACAAGAATCAAACACAGTCATACTATCCAGCCTTTATGGAACACAATTCACAAAATTCTTGTCTGCATTGGTTACTTACGGTTGAAAGTGAGTTACACAGTCGAAGTGTTAATGTTAGTAAACGGCACAGGGAAGACATCCAAGCTGAAGCTCAGGCCATTTGAGATTTGATACGTGAAGTTTTTCTCTGCTTCGCCTCCATGTTTTTGGGCGGATACTGACATTGCGTTTTCTGATGACGCTCGTACACCCTGGAAAAAAAAACGCCACATATAAATTGTACTGCACAACTACAGAAAATGTACGTACAACAGACACACTACCATATCGGTGAGTTCCCATCCATCTGCGTAATTTTAGGTCCTTTAAAAACATAAAAAGAAACACTAGTGAGTGACATTACCTCTTTGATTTAGGCTCCCGGAACTCTTATCAAAAGCACATTGATATAGTCAGTATTTACATTTACATAAAATCGTTCGTTCGCATACCTGCAGCAATACATCGTGTTTGAAATATCGTCGCTTTCGCTGTTTTTTTTTCTCTCTTATTCTTTAGACATCTAAATGGTACATACTAACAATAGCTAATACAGGGTCGCAGAGTCGAGGCGGCTCTCTGGGAATGGGTCTGTCGGTCCGTCTACAGCCAGCTTGCTAATCTAGAGGACTCTTTGAGAGTTCATACCTCCACCAAGCAATGCAATGCTAACGCAAAAATCATGTACAGTATATTGGTCCTGAGACAAGGATTTCCCTTTTACCAGCACCAAAACTGGGCCATTTTTGCCTCTTAACATTAATGACAGTTTCCGTAATTTTCTTGAAAATCCGTCCGTAACATTTGAGTTGTCTCTTGACAAACATTAGTTAAATACACAAACGGACGAACCGATCATCACAAAAATTTGGTCATACGAGGGGAATTCAAAAAGTTCACGGAATTGCTGATAATATTCAACATAAATTCTAGCTTTCTTGCGTACGTGCCAGCGGAGAAGAGGACCACACTTTGCTGTGCCAAGTGTGGTCCTCTTCTCCGCTGATTCATTCCACCAACTTTGACGTAAGTTGCTGCACTTGAATAGGCAAATGAGCAATTACTCATTTGAGCATCACCATGAAGCGTTTGGTNCCATTTGTTATAACCTGACTTGTGCCATGTATAGCGGTCGGATGCCAGCTACCATATCAGATAGCACTTGACGTTCTTGGATACGTAATGACGCTGCGAGAGAAATTTTCCGCAAACTTTTTGAATTCCCCTCGTATGTGTCTTTTAACGTATCTACCAGTTCCTGCAAATTTCGTCAAGATTTGCAGCCTAAATAATTTTTTGGGTAATGTTGCTGAGAAATATAAACTCAAATGAATAAGCAGATGATCACAAAAATGTGGTCATTAGGTGTTCGCAACAGTCCCAACCTTTCGTGCATATTATTATATTTAGAAGCTTAAGTCTCTATATCCACAACAAAGGTGATATCACAGACTAAGAAATAAGGGACATATAGTATGACGAGAGATACGTGGAACCCATACACGATGGTGTTCCCACTCAGGATCAACGCGCATGGGAACAGCAAGTCGGAAAAAAAAGAATAGATGGAAGAAAGATCAGTAGGAGTATGAGACGGGAAGGAAGCGAAGTGGGCCCGAAAGACAGACGTACCGAAGGCCTGGATAATAGCTAAGGTAACCTACAGGGTCCCCCCTGGGGCGCTGCTCCTCATAACATAGGATGGGCGAACCTAAACTAATCTAACCCTATGGCCCATCCTATGCCCCCTGAGGGGAACAATGCGTGCAAATATTTCGAAAATCCTACCATTAGTTTTTTGAGGTATGTTACCAAAAAATTTTAAAAAAGCTAGACAAATAAACGAATGGCATCTTCACCAAAAGATAATCATCTATTCTTCATAGCATGCTTAACAATCCCTGTAAATTTCGTAAAGATCCGTCAATTATTTTTGAGTTATCTTGGTGACAAACAAGCATACCTAGAACTTGGACAAAAACATAATTTCCTTGGCGGAGGTACACATGGTCCAAGTACTAAGACACAGTGAGCCACAGTGAAAATAATAGTTGAGCAGCTATAACGACAATTAGCTACAATGATGCAATTACTGAAATTTAAGTCCTACAGGTGGAAATGAATAAGGAATAGTAGTTAGTAGAGCCACAGAAGACTGGAACAGACTAACACGTCACATGACTACGAAAGCATGGAGCTCACGAGAAATGCTATCATCTCTGAACCAAGCTGCATACGCTAGCTTTCCGACTATCGTATAAAAGTTTTGACTCATGTCCTGCGAGATTCGAGCATGCACATAGCTAAGAAGAACGCGTCGGCTTCAAGTTGTATTTCTTCACAAATATTAGTCAAAATTAAATAAATAAAGCGCATCAAGAGCTATATCATTATGAAAGAACGATGCTAAGTGTAAAAAGTGTCACTGTTGCATCGGCACAAATGCGTTACGGTATATAATGAAACGAGTACTCAAGCAAAGAGAACGAGAAATAAAAAAAATATTCAAGCAAAGAGAAGAAGAAACACTGTCATAGTCAGTTGCCAAGTACCGCCACACAACGACTCCGATAAAATATGCATACTACAAAAAAAAAGCTCCTTGGATACCTACCAATTAGGATGCAGTTGCCATCACCGTATATAACTTCGGACAAATTTTGAGCGCTTGCATCAGTGAAACTTTTAAAAAGTTAATAGCGAAAATATACGATATTATCAACAACAAGCCATGCCTTTCCATAACAATTATACGACATGCTGCGGCTGTGTCCTGGAGGCCGATGTTCACAAAGTTATATGGGGCCCTAAAACAATAGGGGCGTAAGCGATACTTTTGAAAATAAACAGTAGAGCCACTTAAAGAGAATGCAATGGTGTAACAAGATACAAAATAATCAACTTTACATACGATTCTCGACCATTTCTGCTCGGGATTTACGCCGTTTTGACTTCACAGAACGACAGGCCTCAATGTGTACTATTCGATGGTGCAAGAAAATTATTTTTGATAAACCTGTCGCTTACGCCACTATTGTTCTAGGGCCCTCATATGTATAGTCGTATGCCCCGAGTTTTCTGTCAAATGCAGCGACAATACAGGACGTTTTACCAAAAGGACTATCGTCTGCAGTGAGCTTCAAAGAATCTATTGGCGGCACTAAACGCGTCGATCCATACAAGAGGTTGCTGTACATGCCATGCTCTCAGACTATGACAACCAGGGTTGGCTGGTTTAAACCAACCAAAATAACATGTTTTTTGGTTGATATTCGATGTGTTTGGTTTTTATTCATAAATATTGCAAAATAAACAGTTTTACTTCTAGACATTATTAATATTTACTTACAAAACTGAAAGGATGAGTTAATGTGTTTCTATTTAAGAATCCATTTGACTGTTGGGACAGTTAGGGTTAACTATTACTTACTAGTGGACCCGTGCGTGAAGAATTCACGCAATAACCTATACGTTTTCCTAATGCCTCTAGGCCGGTGCGGAATCTCCTCTTCTCTTATTTGCTTCTTTTCTTGTCATCCTTAGGTCTTCTATATAGACAGGCAGAAGTAACATCTTGAGTAAAACACTTCAACAAACTTAAACAAAATACCAGCTTATATACAATGTGTTCGGTCCGTAGCAAAGATACTGTTGATACGGTCTTTCCACCTCAAACATCTGTTTCATTTGAGGTGCTCAAATTTTGACCTATGAAGAGAAAACTGTTTCGTCAAAGGAAAACAGTAAGCTAGAAGATATAATTGTCTACTGCCCGTGAAAACTTATGTTTCATCAGTTTCGTTGACAATTGCATCAAAGTGGGAAGAATAGCTCATGCAACGAAATCATCTGTGGGAAGAAACTACGAATCAAGAAGCATGAG
>LQNS02000138.1:17170345-17191816 GCA_001587735.2 Parhyale hawaiensis
TTTTAATTTTACATATTATGTGAGAATTTCAGTAAGATCGGACCACTAATAAAGAAAATTCCAAAATTTGTAAACGATCCCCTTAATTTCTATTCAACCGTTTCTGTACGGAATGTATGTTTCACTAGTAACGAGAATATTATGTGCCAGGTTTCTTTATTAAACATCTCTCATCTCCAATTAGATCTTCTTGTTATCGTGACCCTGATCCATTCCGTGTATACTGGACCATCCCCGGTTGCTTTCCCGTCTGGGTTAGTGAACCCCGCTGGTCTACCGAATCCTTCTTTGCGTCAAGTCGACTATCCAGAAGACTAATTATTTTTCTCTCTGGACAATGTGTCGACCGGAATCCGCCCCGTCCTGGATCTGCAATGTAGTCCCCGTTGCGATGTCATTTCCCCTGGCCGTATCCGTAAATACTGTCTTTTCTCGGTTCCTGATCCTCTTACTTCGGTTGTTCCGACACCGCTCGCTTCCGAGACCCCTCTAGTACTTCGATTCGCAAACTCCTCCTGTTGTCAATAAGGAAAGATCTACTAGGTTCCTGATGCTAATGTCTCATGGTTCTATCAACTTTTTTTTCTTACGCCCAAAGACTTTCAATTCTGAATAACAAGAGACGGCGTATCGTGTAGACCGAGGCGTGGCTAGCTCCACTGAATCTACAAGAACCTGAATTAATTCTCGTTAATCGAGAAATTGTGTTCCTGTAGAGGTATTTAGATCTACTGCCGAATGCTCTCAACTCCACCGGACCAGATCCGTAAAATGACCTCCGTGCCCTAACGATCCCTTCCAGGAGTTTAACTCTATTTTCTTTTATCCCCTACATGTGTTTCTTTGCTTGAAGAAAAGACAAACATGTCAGCACGGACTCTCTGGTCTGCCCCTCCTAGGTTTCTCAGTAGTCCCTTTCTCGGAATACCACTGCATATGAATCGATCGGGTACTACAGCTAACTCGACTTCGGTTATTTCCTCAACCTCTATATCCCCTACACTAATTATTAGTTTGTATCGGGTTTCCAAGAACTATTAATAATCTTACGATTCCCGTACCAGACCTAGCTGTACGCTTCTTTCGCTGGATGCTTGTCTCTCAAATTCCGTGCCTGTCCTGCCACTATCCTCGGTCCGAGGATTGGACACGCACACTCCATCTGAAATCTTTCCGACCTTCCAGACTTTCTTTCGAGTCGATAGACGAAATCTCGTCCGATTCTTCGATCTAAACCAGATGACTGTCTCCCTGGACCACGTAGGCATTTCTGAAAATTGTCAATAATATTTCTGTAGAGGGCACATAAAATTTTTCTAAATTTCTGGAATTAATATTCGAATCTAGCATGAAAAAACACCTTAGAGGGACTACAAGACCAAAAATTGTTATCTAAAAAGAGGTTAGGTTTCAATGGAGACACCTAAATTTTCTACAATTTCATATTTAATATCTGAATTTAAACTTAAACACTCCTCCAGGACTACAAACCCAAAACAAGAGGCCAAGTCTGAATAGATCACAGAAATTTTAAACTTTTTTTTAATTAGCTAATATCTGCAGTTGACAAAAATCTCACAAGGACTACAAGCCAAAATTGGTCTCAAAACCAGAGGCTAGGTGTCCCTGGAGTTACATAAACTTCTCAGGAATACAAAGTTAATATCTGAATTTAAATTTAATACCCCACACGGGGACTACAAACCCGAAACTGGTAATTATCTAACCAAAAGGTTAAGTCTATATAGAGCAAATGGAAATCTCTAAAATCCTGAAATTACTATCTGAATTTAACCAGAATTCCACCCCGGAACACAACATGGTATCTAAAAACCGAGGCTAGGTCTCAATTGTCTCTCGATGAATCTCTCCACTAAACGATTTATTAAGCCCGGTTGACAAGAAGGAACTACGTAATACAATGCCGAGTGAAAAACGAGTCCCTGTATTATGGGAACGAATTCTATCCCTACAGAGACAGACTGAGTTCAGGCTTCTAAATGCCGTCTGTGCATATAGAAAAAAATTTTTGGACCCTTACCGATTTTCGTCCCGGTCTGTATCCATCCAGCATCCTTTGATATAATCGTCTATATAAAATAGTGTATTATACCGGCTGTTTCCCGGTTCCTCACTGCCTTTATATAAAGGGTATATGTTGTCTTGCCGCACTGAAATACTGTATCTGTTCGCTTCTTAATCGAAAATAGGTCTTTACCGGGACTGACTGCTACCCGAGTATGTGTAATATCACCGATAGACTGTTGTTACGCCAGGCTCTTCCCGTGAAACATATCTCTTTAAATTTAAGCCGAACAAGTCCTGCAACCTTTATTGAGCTCCGCTAGGGAGTCGGAACTATCCCCTAGTCACTCTTGAAGACACCTCACGATTCTGACATAAATTGCTTATTTATTCAATTACGCGTGCACTCAGATGCCATCTTTTCTGGGCACCAATTCTCCAATAGGACTGTCGCCCCATATTCCAATATAGGTACTCAAACTCTCTAGTGGTCCCGTCGGATAATCTTATACTTGCCATTCCAAACGTTAACCCAATATCATGCATGCTTGATTTATATTCGTAACCTTTTCACTGTATGCCAGTCTATTTACGGTGCTCTCAGAAAACTTGCGATCATGCTCGAGTCTTACCAGGTATCAGGTTAGATTCCAGTGCGCTGGTACTTTGCCACTCACTGCGTACCTTGTGCCGTTTGTACTGTTCTTCGCCCTTTTACAAACTATCCTAAAGATTTGTGCAATCCTCGGACTTACTGCGTGTTAGTGCGTTTTATAGAGCAATTATGAAAAGTACGTCCACTCTGTTTATTGTTCTCCTGGTCTTGCGATTTCGCCCGCTCGAAAGCTTCAGGCCAATCACTCGATTTGCGTTGAGAGTTTCCTTCCCTAGAGCCCTTAGGCTACTTTATGAGTTCTCTAAAGTGTCGAAAGATTTTTCGTTCCGATCCGACAAGTTAACCGAGACAACGAGTTTCCCGAATGCTAGGAGTCTTTTTACTGTACTCTGTACTTTTTGCGCACCTCATAGTGTACAACGTTCACTATATGGTGTTCCTGGTTCTTCGTTATTGTGTCTAATTGTTTACCAGGCAGCCTCGCAAGCTTCTTACACGTCTCGTATTTCTATCGAGCACTAACCAACATAGTCTTGGGCCATTTCTAATCGCTCTTAATAACACTATCATGTCTTAGACGATACAAAGAACAATTCTTGCTTACTGTGAGCTCGGAAAAGTTACCAGAACAATTTAATTGTATCTATGTGACCTTCTGTACAGCTCAAGCCTTCGTCCTCACCTAAACGTCTTTCCTTACTTCAGAACGCTCTACTTAGATACATCTTTGATTTTCGTACAGTTAACTAACTGGGCCTACGTTTTTTTGTGATCCGGGACTCTCAAAACCTGCCTGCTTCCATCGGGGCCAGCGTAGCCTTGGGCTCGGTATGCACGACCGATTTGAGCCTCTACTTAGACAGGAACTACTTTATTTCAAGATAAGGTTTAGAACGTGTTCTTAATAAGATATATTTCTCGTTTTTATAGTGCGCTATATTTAGCAAATTAATTCTCTTGCTCAATGAACGTTTTATTGGCGTCTCTGACAAACTTTCAGTGCATCACGAATAATCGAATCAGAGCCAATTCTGGCGATCTAGCACTGTACTGAGCACTGCTTTCTACCAATTTTGCAAGATTTATACGCAGTGTGTAGTTTATTATCAGTGCATTGCTTATTAATCCGCGCATTGAGCATAACCGGACGGGGCCGTAAATGGCAAGTTGCCTAATGTATTCAAAAAAACACTTTATGAAGTGGGTATACTAACGGCATTACCGACTCATCAATTCTGGCATATTTTCAGCAATATTGCCGTGTGAACACGGTTTTACTATGAGTATGAGTGATTTAACAATCCGTGTATTGAGCATTTACCGGGCGGAGCCTCAATTGGCGATGCTCGATGCACTGTATAGAACATATTTATCATATGGGTACATTAACGGCGTTGCCGACACTTCATTCGCCCCACTCTGGCAGCCAAACTATATTTCCGGTAGACCTGCACCCCTGCCTCTGCAATCTCTCTAAGACCGGGCTTACTACCGTCTTTGGAGGATGCTAATGAAGACGCTCGTTTTGCTTAGTGCCGAAACATGTGGGACTAGCAGATTATATGGGCTGAAGTTGCCCCCTCCCCCGGGGAACTGAAGGGAGACGGTTAGGCCGGATCTCCGAGGACCCCAGAGGATGCGCGTCTTAGGCTCTACCATCTACCCCCTAGGACAGCGTTCTTCACGGTCACTAGGACGGGTGCCAAGAGGCATATTCTAAAGATGCGCCAGGAATGACAAGAAACTTTCTATCCCCACGCCTTAGTCAGATTCCTTTCCCGAAGTACGAATCGCCACCTTCGACATAGGTTAACCTGGAAACCGGAACTTGAATAATTGCCAAAACTCAAGTATAAAGAAAATTAGTCCAATTTTTTATATTAACGGCAAATATTTAAAATTTTTCCCTATCACTCATTTTAGACAACGTATAACCATACCTTCGCCCCTGTCAGATTCTTTTGCCGAAGTACGAACCACCACCTCCGACATAGGTAAACCTGGGCTCAGGAAAGTGAATGATACCCGAACTCACGTAGCTAAGAAGAAAATTAGCCCGATTTTTTATAATACCGACTTCGATATTTTTCAACATTTTCCTGTCACCAGGATTAGACAATTTACAACCATACCATCGCCCCAGTCAGATTCCTTTGCCGAAGTACGAATCGCCACCTCTGACATACGTAAATCAGAGCTCAGGAACTTGAGTAGCTAACTGCTAAACTCTAGTGTAAAGAAAATTAGTCGATTTTAAGCTTGTAGCCAAATATTAGCTAATAATCGAGTTCACAAAAATATACATATAGCGCATTTTTATTCTGTTTCACTTTATCTCACGAAAACCAGCTCCTGTCTCGGACTTCCTCGACCTGTCATAGCCCTTTTTTCACTTGGACCAAGACCAAATTCGAGAAAACCGGCACTCCGGGAGCTAAAATTTCACTGTTAATTCACTGCTCCCGTCCTTTATAATCAATTCACTTCATAAAGCAACACTGTACACTCGATCCTTCGGGTCATCCGCATCAATCCCTGATCACAGAGCACCAAGCTAGAGGAGAGGAGGAGGAGAGGAGCTGATATGTTACCACCGGCGTGAGTCGCATACAACTGAAACTAAGGCGGAGGGTACTAGGTATATGAACTGCAGAGGCAGAGAGGTAGCTATAATAAGGAAAAAAAAACAGGAAACACTGAGAGAGAACCTGAAGGTCCCTTCGGCCGTAAGGCCGAGAGGAGAGCAAGCAGTTAATAAGACAACTGATTAAAAACCCCAGTTTTTTGTACATACAATGACTCATTAAAACATGCAAGTGAGTGAAAGTAGAGTACTGTCATTAAAGAGAGTGTGACGACTAACAACGGTCCTCCTGAGTGGAGACGATCCGGCAAAGCCGAAGGTGAGATCGCAGGGGCTATCCGATAGAGGTACTCTGCCAGAGCAAGACAAAGCAAAAGAAATATATTTTGCTCCCACAACTTTTTGGATTTAGGCCCTAGTTTTTGAGATAATGGGTTTATATATAAGTATATATTTTGGAAATTTCAAACAAATAGAACGTAATGAGTTTTCATGCTAGAAAAGAAAACCATGACAGTTTTGGAATCCTTGAAACATCCTAACAAAACTATAGATCCGGATTTTCCATTTTGGCCCTCATAATATTTTTAGCACAGCTCAAAATCGAATCAATTGTTTTTCCCTATATTTTAGTTAGCTATCGCAACAAAATAGAAAATGGAGAATCTAGCTGGAGAATTCCCCCCTCCCAGAGCCTAGACTACTCTGGATCACAGCATAAGTTGTGGTAGAGAGGCTTCAACAGGGAATACAATACTACATATTACGCTATATTGAATTATTAAGCCTCAGTTTCCCCTACAACAGCGATGTAAAAGGGGAAGAAATAAAGGGCATAGAATAGTTATGTCGATAGAAACGGGAACACATGAACGAAAGTGTTCCCACACAGGGCATGGGAATAGCAAATCGGGGAAAAAAGAGGATTAGATTATTGATTATTGAGTAGTTTAAGCCTCTGTCTCTACAACTAAGGTAATCTAACAGAAGAAGAAATACGGGGCATCCATGCAAGAAGGTGTTCCCACACAGGATCAACGCATGGGAACAGCAAGTAGAGAAACAACAAAAGAAAGCAATATAAATTCCGGTATGGATTCGGAAGGTCGCAAAGTGGGCATGAAGGACAGACGTCCCGAAGGCCTAGCTAATGGCTAAAGTAACCTGCACAAACGTTCTGGGGTCGCTGCTCCCCATAACATACATTGAGCAAACCTAACAAACCATAAAACAATACTAATAAGCAAAATAACATAAAACAACAATACTACTAGGATACTAATAAGCCACTGATTCTCAACCGGTGCGCAGCGCCACTCATTGGTTAGTGCGCCGGCAGTCACTGGCTAATTAGCTGTATAATAAGTATTTGGTTTTTGCGAAATTTCTTGTGAAATCCATGACTTTCTGGTCTGAGATTCAAAAATGCTTAAAACCACTCATGTTAGATGCATGGCTTTACTGTATAACTGCATGGCCGGTGTTGTTGGAATGTAGTAGCTATGCTACAGTAGAGAACATACAATGTAAACATTCACCCCACTAGAACAATTGTAACTACAGCATGCTGGAGCGTGGTGAGATAGCATGTTTTATTTTATATTTAAAACCCGTTATACACATTTCATTAAAAAATTGCCAGCTATATGCAAAAAATGTCATTCATTCAATTTGATATAACTTTGTTTCACAAAATTTGCCATTGGAGTAAAAAAAAAATCCTGACTGATGGCAGGTGCGCCGCACTATATTCCAAACTAAACTAGTGTACCGTATCGTTGAAGGAAAAAGGTTGAGAACCACTGTAGTAAGCAATGAAGAAAAATTAGCGATGGAACCTACCTACTTCTGGAGGCAGCACCTGGAGCCTGTTGCCCTGCACGTGCAGCTCGCGCAGTCGCGACAATTCGCCAATTTCACGAGGTAGGTCGATGAGATCATTCTCTCGCAGCACCAGCTGGAAAATGGGGCGTATGTGCTTCATAGTTCAGAATTTCAGAGGCGTAGCTAAAATACCCTTCTTTGGTATATTAACTGTAAAACACGAAAATAAGCAGTGGACCTAATTTGTTTGGGACGTCGCAATAACGAGTTTGGCCAAAAATCAAGAAATGCACCTTGAAAGCCTACTGACACCATGAGAAATGCAGTAGCTATATACATATATATATTTTAACGAGACAAGATACACAGTTATTGCGAGCACACAGGAGCTTGTTCACTATGCATGTTTTTAAGCGTTGAGTTCCCCAAGTGTTTGTCGTCCTTCAACATTGCAGAACACAAATTTAAACGTGAATGTGAAACACTATAAAAAAAGCTGGAGAGTGCACGGCGATATCTGTCCCACTCTGTAATACATAGCTAACTGGTTCCTTCATAATTCAGGGATTTCGCGAAACTAGAAAAGATGCAACCATTTAATATTTTTATTATTGCCAATGTTCTAGGCTATTTAAAAGTCTATCCCAGACAGAAATTTGAGATGGCCGATTCTTTAATCATGTCACTTCACTTTATTCTTTTCACATCAATGCTGGGCACTCCAACTGCGTTCCGAAGGGATTTATGTTTTCTTTATCCTAGCTTAAATTAGTGAATCATCCCAACAACAGAATAAACTATGTGTAAAATATGGCAATCTTCAGAGATGCAAAAACTAAGAAAAACATCTCCAAGTACTAACACCAATCATTGAATAGAAATGGGAGACACTGTAGTTATTTGTATTCTGAAGTTCAGTTATTTGACCCGTTAACGCCCAGGCACACTTATCAATGTCCCAATATGATAAAAATTGTACCTACCACAGTGTTACCTTGACATGAATAAGATACTGATGAAGTTTCAGCCAAATCTATCAATAAACAGAGCAACAACAGATGAGAACATATATGACCCACTGGGTAGAAGCGCCATCACTCCAGTGCACCGCTAGCCCTTTTCTATTTTATTGACAGGCGTATGAAAGGCATTTTCTAAGAAAGTAAAATTTTCTTTCATTTGTGTAGTAATGTATGAATAGCATACATGCCAACAATACTAACAAGAAATGCAAAATGCTTTCACAAATAAATGCATACCTACCAGTGAAGTTTGAATTTTTACATGGTCATGTACAAATAGGTTGGATGTTCCAATGAACTATATTGCAGTGGTAAGCAAACGGCAAAGTACATCTGTCAAATAGCACCAAGACCCGCGTTTTCGTGGGTTACTCTAGATCAGGAGGACAGGTGAGTCGTCACACTTGGTTATTAACAGGTAAGTTCTCTTGCCGGTTTTTTTTTAACTTAGCCAAATTTATGAGGTCTTGCTCCTGTGTAAGTATAAGAGCAAACTCTCCAATACTCTTATAATTTATCTTAGTATCTCTGTGTAGATTGTAGCATACTCTTGAGACAATTTATACTAACATGTTACTTCTGAAGGTACTAGAGTTACTTCCTGTCAGATTTTTTTTTTTTGAGGCCCCCTCTCACCCCCACTGGTATATTATACGTAGGCACCCGACCCCCTGAGCCTCATTCCTGACTATGAACAAGCATTTCAATTAAAATGAAGCCCAGAACATACAGGCTTTGGGATCGATTTAGCCTCCAGAGGTACTCTGCCGTTTGCTTACCACTGTAAAATAGTTCATTGAACCATTTAACCTATTTGCTGTGGTTTGCTTCCGGCAGAGTACCTCTGTACGATATGCCAAAAGCGTAGCTTGCGGAGCAGGGAGGGGTTCTGTGGTGCCCTGATGCGGAGTGTGCTTCTCACTCGTTGTAGATCTTACCCTGATCTTTTTGGGTCTTGTGCGCTCGCCTGTGGTGGACAAAACTCCTGACAAGGTGGTTAAGAGATTGAATTCTTTTTGTTACGTCCTAGTTCGCCGGAGCGTATTCTTTGCAGTGGGTACAGCACAGTCGGTCCTGACCTCCGAACTGACGTACCACAGGCGCGCGTCCCCGAACTGCTTATCAAGGACTTAAGGTTCATACCCCGAAGGGAAAGGAGCAAGGCCAAAGGTGCCAGCAACCCTCTGGACCGAGTTACCAACCGATGCTCCCTGAGAGCTGCAGAATATATGCCAGGAGGCTTTATTCTCAGGTGCTGTAGAACCTGAGGCCCTATTTCGGTCTCTCCCGAAGGACCGCGATCCTTTATTTCCAATCAAGGCAAGTCCTTCTTTGTTGAGCATGTTCCCCCAATGTCCTGAACTTCTGAGCTGCTCCTGTACCTGGAGCAGCAGCTTTCATGGAACGGGCAATATTATCTTATTGTAGTCTCGCCAACTCGCCTGAACTAGTACCCCCGCCAAGGCCGTCAATAACCTTTACCCAGCTGGTTCATCAATATCTACAACGGGTATGCCCTTAAGGTTGTTTAGTCTTCCTCCCTTGTTAAGCAGTCTTGTGTTCAAGCTAAGTCCTAAAATGTTCGACCATCATTTCGTTTCACTTGTACCCGACGTGTCTTATTCAGAGCCTCGGCTAGCATTCTGTGGCTAAGCCCGGTTTAACCCTCGAATGCACCGGAATAATTATTTCTGGCAGATTTTATTTCTCACTCAGAATATGTCATTTAGGACTGGAATAATACAAATTTGATGACAATAATCAAATTTATTCATTCAGAAAAGAAATATAAGCCGCCCACCTAATTGGGCACTGTCCAGCGCTCCGCATGATAGCTTCAAATATTTTCAGAGTCATTCCTGATCGTACTACGGCCTCATTACGTTTATCAGACTTCGTTGACGTCTCCCTATCCACAAGAGGCGACCCAAGAGAGGAAAGAAGAAGGCACCATAAAGATTGGTGATTGAGGAACTGAGGATCCTATGCAACATGAATATGAGTGAAGAAGTATGAATTCTAGAAAGAAGGAAAGTGGGCACGAAGACATGTCTCGAAGGCCTAACTAGTATTTGAGACGCCTGAGGATCGTAAATTCCCAACTGTAGATGGACTAGCTAACCTAGCTCTAACCTATAGCACGCCTTCAGAGCCTGAGGGCAATAAAAATCATTATCAAGATTTATCACCAAGATAAATTGATGAACAAAGCTGTAAAATTCATCTCGTGATTTTTTTTATAAATACCTACGTACTGAAAATATCGAACTATTTTTTACTAAATATTGTGATATAACCCTAGTAACTGTCTATGCTCAACAACAGACAAAAATGGGTCGCAGATGCTTAAAATTGGGCCTTATTACAGATGAAAGTATAGCAACAGTATTATCTGCATGGTGCCCGCCTGCGCAGTGCCCACTAAGATAGTGACCAATTTCTTCAGCCTGACATAAACAAGATGCACTCCACAGCCACTATATTCATACACGATCTTTCTTAACAGTTCATAAATGCATTTACAAACAATGAATGTTACACCATATATATAATTGTACTTATTTCAGTTTACTCACCGGTTACTGGTCATCGCCCCTGAAATTGAAATGGCACCGAATATACTCCCTCTGATAAAAGCCCAGTTAACACTGAATTAAAATGAAACCACTTCCCTGCAAAAATAGAGTATATTTTCTTTCGATCAATAAAAGAAAACTGTTATTCCACCAATAATGAAAACATTTAAAAAGCACAGAACATTGCCAATTTTGCGCCCATCTCAGTGGGCTCAGGGCGCTCGTGGGTTAACTTGTTCCACTCTGACGGCTGAGGTAACAAGTGTGTAAGATCTGCTTATGTTCCTTGAACATCCCATGGTCTTATCTCAGGTTGTGCCTGAGTGCTCAAGCATTTTTACACATTATATCCTGGAGCAAAAAACCTCATTGGAGCCCCACTTTTAAGGCAAAGCCTGCACGCTCTATCTGGTCACTCCACTGGGTCCCAGAGACCAAACCACTTAAGTTACAGTCTACTTATTTTGGGTCAGCCCGGGCATAGGTCTGCCGGTAAGACCGGCAAACAGTTCAACTTTCTGCTTCTGGAAGGTATCTACGAGGTCAGGGCGTCCGTTAGAAGGCCCTGCTCCCCGTAGAGACCTAAGGCCAGTATTTTTAGAAGCATATCTAGACCAGCTCGCTAAGACCCGGATTTAGTAGGAATACTGGCACTACTCTATTAAGTGTACTACAGGACGTAGTAACAATAGATTATGCTGTTGCGTGGAGAGGGAACTAGGAATTTGATAAATTGCTGTTCCTCGCCCATATACGAATACGTCACGACCTAGTAGAATCTCGAGTTCAGTTCCAGAATGCGGATGACGACCGACCTAAGTAAGGACTTACCGTCCTGTTCTTGTCTCTGTACCAGGTTGGAGTGGTCTTTTGAGTCAGCTATGGTTCAACCGCAAGGGTGGATTTCCCTTAGTTAAAATTCGATAGTTTATAGATTCGCAAAACTACGCCCTGGCCTATTGGCCCTCTTTTGTCTCTAATAACCAAGGGAATTGAATGGGAGTCTTAATCCTGCCAGGCTACTCTGAACAGGCTTTTCGCCGCTCTTCTCGACTTCCGAGGAGTGAGTATATAAGACTTGTTTCGCCCGTCTGGCAAGGTTAGACTAAATAGACTCCCATCTGAGGTCCTGTTTTCAGTGCTACGTTGGTTTTGGCCCTGAAAACACCTTTCTTTACTATTCGTGCCCACAAGCTGACTACTTGTCTTTAGTTTCTCCCAGGAACTGCTCGAACTCCATAGGCCTTTGATGGCAACCCCTGAGGGCCAGTTCCGTATCAAAAGGCAGATGTGGACTGCCCAAAAAATTCGTATACATAATACTACGGTCTCCATTATCGTCTTAACTCTCATCCAATGAGCGACTGGACACCTCTAAGGCTCTTGGAAGCGCGCGACCTCAGTCAGCGACTGAGCCGGCGTTATGGCTCTCACTCTCCTAGTTTAGTCTAGGCTTGACACTTCTCGATATGGCCCCTGTAGATCTGGCGTTCCTAAATCGTCAACCTTCAAAACTTTGCCTTTGTGAGGAGGCAGGAGTTTCCTCTCCTTTATTCTACCTCTGTGTCGTACGTACTAAGCTGCCAAAACAGTCTTCCCGAAGGCTCAAGCGGTTGTTCGAGTTTCCCACTGAATAGCACTTATTTCAGTTTAGTACCTCTGGTGAGCCTTCAGAGCCCTACTTCACCGAACTGTGAAACGTTGACTTCTCCTACAAGGTCCATTTTAAAATTGTAAAAAGTAACCCTCTTTCGTCGTTGAGGACTCACGCATACATTTCTTCTTGGAATTACTTCTTTGCTCCTTTCTTTTCTGCCCCAGCCGGGTAACGGCCTGGCCTATTCTGAAAGACGAAAGAACTTAACAGAGGTAATGTCTGTAAAGCCCGATCTAACCGGGCTCTTCAATAAATTCGGAACGATTGCTGAGATTGCACTCAGGGCACTCTGACTAGGGAACCGCTCTGACCTGCGGGGGCGGTCTTTCGCCCGTCGAGGTTAAAGAGGCAGGTGTATACCTGACTCCTACTTTTGGCGTCACATCTTCTCCCTGGCTCTGCCCGTCCTTCCGCTACCTTCTTCGAAGGAGCAAAATTAGGCGACAAGCTAGACCAGCGCGAGTATCTATGAGCAGTTGTAAAACTAATATTTTTTCAATTCGTTCACTGTTACTGGGTTACCTTCAGGTTCCAGATCTGAGCAGTCTATGAGTGATAACAAGTCCATGGACCCCACCGTAGTCAAACTGGGGCTTTCTACTTGGGTCCAAAAAACCGGTTTCTGCGTTTCTGCTAGTGAGAAGCCCGGAGCTGTCCCTGTGAGAAAAGCTTGCGCGCTACCCTCGGATCAACTCGGATACAAGACACAGATTGTCTGTAACGGACGGATCCTTAGATCTCTCTTCCTGAGCTAGCAGTTAGGCTATCCAGGTTCAAAACGAACCCTCAATCGTAAAGGAACCACCTTGATTCAGATACTCTTTAAATCTGGCTTCCTCCCCAACTCGTTAGCTCTTAGTCAACAAACCCTTCCCTACTTAGTCATGCTGTGATTAGCGTGCTAATTGCAAGACATATTCTGGCAGCTCATAGGCTTCCCGAGGTAGTGGGCTCTTTAGCTCTACGTAGCCTAGTTTTAAGGCCGCAGGACGCCCCGAACGCAGCCAGTCTCTGCAAGGAAACCTATTTCTCGGTCGTAGTTACCGGAAATCGTTTGAGCCAATTAAGGACCCTATTGGGGAGCCAAAGCTATAAAAACGTACCGCCCCTGCAGAGAGCTGCTTTGCACTCTTGACTGGCCTGAGTCTACCCTGGCTTATCTAGTCCAGCGTTTAGTTAGGGGACCGAGGTCTTAGTCCGCACCCAGCGGACACTGGTAAGTTGCATGAAAATGCGGCCGAGTGTGTCTGGAGGGCTCTCTTCCCGGCACCCCGGGCCTTTTGCCCGCTTGCCATGTCCGCAGAACTCCATAGACCTGAAAGTCGTTGGCCGCTCTGGAGCTCTAATTTATCAGACTAGGTGTAAAAAATCAGAGCGGGGGAAACACGGTCGTTTTATTGAAACCACTATTGTCGTACTTCAGATCTGCAAAGACTCTGACATAGGTGGGAACCGAGTCTCTCTCGCAGTCCCAAGTTAAGGCTCAACGGTCTGGCCGGACTTCTCAACTGAGCCCTAGCACGACCATCCCAAGGGGGTCTTACAGGATAAGCCAGCCCTTAATGAGTCATACTTAGGTGCCAACCAGGCACTTAGTTCCGCCCCAGGGTATCCATTCGCAGCTTGTCTTGCCGTACAACAGCACTGGTCGAAGAGATCTTTCTAATAACTTGCTAAGCCCAGCAAGGAGAAGATATTATTGATCCGGACAAATCCAGGCCTCCACTTGTTTTAGTTGCTGTATATGTATCTAAGCCTTAATTCATAGGCCAAATCGGTGTTCCGATGCCTGTGAACCCAAGATAGAGCTTGATCTAGCTATCCCAGACCAGACCTGCCGGTACTCGTCGACCTTGCCGGAACTTACCGTACACGTTGGTATTCCCCATGACTGGGAACCGATGATAGTGCATGGTTTGCATACCTCTGATCCGACATGCTGGTACTCGTCGAACGTGACGGAAAAAACGTACCCGTCGGTATTATCGATTGTGCCCGAATTGTTCGATTGTACCATAATATAGCAGTCAAAAACACGGGCAAGGCTCATGTTGCTGCTCATAGAGCATAGTCATAAAATCATCGGTCACCTCGGTCTGCATATCACTCCTCGGTCATGACGGTACTCATCAATCATGCCAGTAATGCGCCAGCAATAAGAGTTGCTGTTCATCGGTCTAAGCCGAAATTTATCGGACACTTTGGTATTCCCGGTCATGCCGGAATAGTTCGATTGTGCCGGAATAGAGCCATCAAACCACGAGCAAGGCTCATGTTGCTGCTCACCGGCCCTAGCCGGTGTTTCCTCACACACATCGGGCTGCTTCCCGAGGCCATAAAATGAAATCCCACCTGCCGGGACTCGTTGCTCGTGCCGGAACTCATCGTAAACATCGGCATTACCGAGGTCAAAGATCAGATGATAGTGCCAGGTTAGCATATCACTGATCCCACCTGCCGGTACACGTCGGTCGAGGCCGATATCATCATACATGTCAGTATTCCCGAGGCCAGAGATAAGATGATAGTGCTTGGTCAGTAACATCACTGATCCCACCTGCCGGCACTCGTTGACCGTGGCGGAACCCATCAAACACGTCGGTATTCCCGAAGCCAGAGATCAGATGATAGTGCTTCATCAGCATATCACTGATCCCCCACCTGCCGATACTCATCGATCGTGCCGAAATTCATCGTATACATCGGTATTCCCGAAGCCAGAGATCAGATGATAGTGCTTGGTCAGCATACCACTGATTCCACCTGCCGGTACTCGTCGACCGAGCCGATTTTGATGTCAGTAGATGATTAGGTTCGGCAATTACAGAATCAGGAGATATTTAAACCGGGCAACCTCCGGTCCTCAACTGTTCTGAATTGCTGTGCCTAAAATTTTCAGCTCCCACCATCACTTCTCTCCGCCAGCTCATCTCTTCGTGCCAAGAGTCTAAGAGGCTTGAATTACCACTGCCAGTCAGAGAGAAATTTATTTTTAATCCGTTAATTAAGGTTCTACTGTATTAATTTTTCAATATCAGATTCCAATAAGAAATATTCAATAACCCCACGCTAGACTCCTCTCTGTGTCTGCTAACCAAGGTTACCTGGTAGCATACCAGAATACAAGACTAAGTCCACCAGGTGGAGGGAATTTCAAAGGAGAATGTCGAATTTGAAAACTTTCAAAACCTCCTAGTGTTTCATCGAAGTAAGGAATTTAAGTTAAAATCTTCCCTAACTATTGTTACTATTGCACTTTCCAACAATTTTGATGAAAGTTTTTAGATGCAAGATCATTGCTGCAAGAGATCGGGAACTTCGGGGGCCAAAGGCCGCGGCTCACAGGAATCCAAACTTTCATCCCATATTAGATTAGATAGGCGGCAGTAGACGAACCAAGAGGCCCATTCCCAAAGAGACACCGGGACTAACATCCCAGCTTCTTTGAGCTATTGCCATTATGTTAGTAAGATATAGAGGATTGGGGAAACGAGAGGAGAAAAAACGGAAGACGAAAGAATAAAAAGAGAGAAAGAAAAAATAGTTGTTGGCTATCATCTACTTTAATAAACAATGTAGAGTATATGTTCATATCAATATGAAGGCATATTGTCATTAGGCCTGCTTGAGCTGAGACTAAGTCCAAACGAAGGATTTAATTTAAAAATTTCAAAATTTTAAATACCTTCAAGGGTATCAAGAGACCTCAGATATAGCCTAAGTCCATACTAGGATCTAGGCTAAGTGTTGACTCTGAATCTAAGTATCTATCAATCGGGCCTCTCCATTTAAAGACTAAGTCCCTTAGGTTGGTTGAGAAAAATTTTCCAAGTCCCAGGGGCACTAGAAGAATCTGAGTTAAGAGTCCCCAAGTGGGAGCTCAAAAAAAAAAAAAAAAAGACTAAGTTATTCAGGCACTGAAAAACTGACCATTAAATTCTAAGAGTAGAACCAGGCCTTTCCAACATTCTCAGGGCATAAGGCTGTTTTGAGGCAAAGTCCCAAAACGCCTATCACAAAATATTTCTCAGCATCAAAGGCACCTCACTCTTCAAAAACTACGTCACAAAGGGGCAGTCGAAAGTTTTTTGAAGACCAAAAGGACCAACAAAAAAAAAAAGTCCAAAAAGGACCCATCACTGAACTTTTCCCAAGTTTCTAACGAACAGGAGGAGAGGAGCTGGAGCTGTTGATCGCACAGAGAGTCGTACTAGAATGAGGCTCAGGAGGTCGGGTGCCTACCTATATACCAGTGGGTCTGAGAGGGAGACTCGGAAAAAAAATCTGAGATGAAGCAACTCTAGTACCCGCTCAGGGAACAAGAGCAGAGATACAGATTTATCACAAGTTCTTAAACTAGCATGTACAAGTAACATGTTAGTGCAAAATGTCTTCAGAGTATACTACAGTCTACACAGAGATACTAAGACAAATTATAAGAGAACTACTGGAGAGTCTGCTCTTATGCTTTCACAAGAGGAAGACCTCATAAATTTGGCTAAATAAAAAAAAAAAAAAACGGCAGGAGTACTTACCTGTTAATAATAAAATGTGACGACTCACCTGTCCTCCTGATCTGGAATAACCCACGAAAACGCGGGTCGTGGTGCTATCTGACAGAGGTCCTCTGCCGGAAGCGAGCCACTGCAAAAAAGTAAGCATAAACCTGTGGTGAATATGTAGACGACACTATTCTAGACACACTGGTACAGTTTCATTGGACAAGCAGTCTACACACTGAGTGACAAGTTGACAACGAATATTTATTAGCGTTTCAGCTGGAAATCTGCACAAACGTTGACTACCGTACTCAAATATACAAATTGATAGCTATTACTGTGTATGAATTCGATAAAGCACTGGAGACAAACGGTTACTAATCTCTTTCTGCAATTTTTATGGTCTTCGTTGTGCAGCCTGGCAATTGGCACCACAGTCGTTGACTTCCATCATTTTCTGAGATGAAAAGATTTCATTTTTCCCATCAAAGTGTAAACTTATAGCAAAGTAATCTCCAAGACGTGATGCTATTCGCAATCGGTCTTTCGCTTGATGCATCACTGCAGACTTCAGATAATATTCCGCAATTTTCCTTCAGAAATCAAGTAAGCTCATTGAACAATCATTTACAATCTTGTAGTAAATCCAACTATTTACAGTAGCCATGCCAAGCATTCCCGTCAGCTAGCACCAATACTATTTCTTGCCACGAATATAGATATCATGTTTACTAAGCAGCCAATCATATAGATCCACTCTGCTTATACCTTTAGAGTAAGATTTCGATATATTTGGTTGGGGAACGTCTGTTTTTCTCTTTTCTAATTATTGAAGCGTAGTGTTAGTGTTTTTGTGACAGGCTCAGTACCATCATAATTCGTCATTAGTCATTACTTTGCTATCATTCCACCATACAACCAATATCTCAGCATTTCTATCAAAGCGATATGGTAATAAAATGAACCTCTTGCTTCCTTTGAAAGAGTTTGTTTCTTTTGTAGGACGTTTTCGTTAACGATTTGCCCAAGCAGCACCCGTTGATCTGATTCCTCGATCATGTAACAGTTTCATGTGGACGCGTGAGGTGAATAGATTATCAAAGCAAACTATGTCATTTATAGCATATTTTGGAGATGCTTTTCCTGCTTCTTACCACAATACAGATCAAATTTGCTGCAAGAGCCGTCATTCCTAAAGAGCGGCCACAGTTTACAGCCAACCTAACGGGCTGGCCTCTTATAAATCGCTTCAGACTATGGTGGCCACAGAAACGCCCAATGATGTCATCGACAGGTAAATAAGTATGAAACATACCAAAATTCACGATTATTGCATTCAACATTTCTATGAGAGGTCTAACTTTGTCTGAACACTCAAAACACTGGAGACTGGTGTCTTGTAAATGTATTTTCTCCGTTCCTTTTTGCTGGCTTCGTGGGTTCAGGAGAACTATCCTTGACAAGTGTTTCTATCTGGCTAGGCACACAATTTACTTGCTGATCAGATGTTGGTTCATCATCACCTTCATCATAGTCGCATCATTGTCGGGCGGGATCTCATATAGCTGAAGTTCCTCATCGTCACTTTCACTTGTCAACATTTCTACAGCTTCTTGTAAAGTTCTAATGCTACTCAGGATATTAGTTCACCTACAAAACATAGCTTAAAATGTCCTCTACCAACCACAAAGCAGCCAAGATTATAAATAGCACCACACCACTGTCCAGAGCACAAAGCAACACACCCTAGCAGCAGCAAGGACCACAGCGCACTGACAGGCTTTCGGCCCCGTAGCCTATCTGCTCAGTGGGTCATATTTGTCCCCTCATACTTTCACGGCCTGTATTTGAAACACGGAAGTATATTGATGAAATGTGGGTTTACAGCACGAAGTGTGATGTCTTGATATATATTTGCGACCGAAAAAGTAAAAGTAATATTTATGTTTCTGGAGCCATTTTCAAAATTCTTTTCAATCCACGAAAAATGCTAAAATAACATACCTACGTTTAAAATCTGTGATAACTACTGAATGATCCATTTGTTGTGTAAAGATGACAGACGTGGATGTTATGTTTTGATACAAGTCATCATATTAAATCTCATATTATGTTGGAGTTATACAAACTTGAAGCCAAAAGACAAATCTTACCCACTAGCGGAAATACGTTAAACTTGAGAATGAGAAGCTAAGTACCTACCTCCTGTATGACCAGGCATAGCCACTAAAGAGAGCGAAAATTCTATATACACTGCATATCCATCAACAGTAGGTAATCTAAGCTACTTACAATTTGCAAATTTTTGAAGTTCTTAATTTCGGGAGAGAGAACCTCGAAGTCATTGTCAGCCATGTATAGGGCACGAAGAGACTCTGAAATTACGATAAACAAAAACCAACAACATCAATTAAAGTTTATTTTTGAGAATTCATATATATCATTGAAATTTCTCTCCTAGCCTAGCTATGATTCGTAAAATCTCGTGAAATTCAAGACATTAATTTACTACAATTAATTTACTACATCATCATTATTATTACACATTTTGTTTAACCTCCGTAGCCGCAACTCAGGGGTTTCAATAGGGAAACTACTTGTGCAGTATTCAACTACGGCATATTGGGTAGGCGTGGTGGCCACGTGCGCTACTACGGGCAGAGAAACAAGGCGCAAAGTATACTAGGAGACACTCAAGTGGTCGGCCCCTTCTGTGTCGTTCCACACGAGAGAGACTAGAGATGTCCCGCGTACCATGTCGGCTATCTCGATCGACAGCCCACCTCACGGAACAGAAAGAGGAAAGTACAGAACCTACTTAACTTTACAAAACTAACCACGTCAGCAGGAACTGCGGTAAGCTGCAACATCTCCTGCGGATAAGACACCTTGGGAACCTTGGGTGCGTAATGCCCAATATATTTTGGCAGGGATAGGGCCCGCCAAAATATACCCCTGGCCCTCCGGGCAGTCTGAATCATCTAACAGCGCCAGTTGCCTCATATTCCACAAGTTTTCAATGAACTTCATGAAGGGAATTTGGGTGAAACCAAACTAAACAACACTAGCTAGCTATATTGTATGGTCCATTTCCCCACCAAGCCAATGTAAAGGCAGCACTCCTTCGGTCTTTGGCAGGCATCAGTTCTAGAATAGCAACATGAACAGTATGCTAAACTTCAGGACTTCGAATATAGGTATAGCTACTGGTGTGGACTTCCTAGTAGAAACATCTTGCAATTAATGAACGTAGCATGAATTGATACAAACAATTACTTACCCAACATGAAAAAATTGCCAGGCAAAGTTTCTTCGGATATATTGTTGTAGGAGAAGTCGAGCACCTCCAGCAAAGGGAAAGAACCAAACCCACGGGGCAGAGTGTCCAACCTGTTCATGCTGGAAAATCGTCACAATGCAATTAGTTGACAGGTAGTATGTTCAAAGACTTGGGAACACAGGTACAATTACTTCAACTCCCTAGAACGCAACATGCCAACACAACAATAATCCTTCCAGCTACTTAAACACCAACAGCCACACTCAAGACTAGAATCACCACACAAGCGTGACCGCAACCATGAACAGGTATGGTTAGTCAACTCCCCACCACAGTGGTGCTTCCCAACACCACAGCACCGCCTGCCCCACCCCGAGAACCATTACCGGCAGAAGGAGCGCTCTTTCTCCCTCCAAACAGTACCTACCTACCTACCAGCCAATAGCAGGTCGCAAAACAATTCGTGCAGGAACAACCTGAAGGCCAAACGTTTTCCGCCATCGCCACCTCGTAGAACGATGAATTTCAAACCGCGATACATTCCTGTAGCTGAAATACTTTTTACGTGCATCGCCAGTATGCTGCCTTTGGAAAAGCTTCCGTGGGTGTTAACTATTTTCCACTCGGCAGCCACAATAAACAGGCGATCGGCAGATATGCGAGACTCCACGTGGAAAATATTCCAGTATTTTATGTAATCTGTTTTAATAAGCCAGCTCTTTACTAAATACAAATTCAACACCTAAAGGCAGTCAAATACTGGAGAAGACTCTCCAAGCCACTGTTTCTGGTGCACCTTCTTTACGCAGAGACCAGCAAATGCAGGTCACCACTGGAACCAGTGCTTAAAAGAAAAGAAACAAACTTAAGCAGAAGTCTCATGTGCTTGAAGTAAAGTGACATAAAAAATGCAGCTGATCTACAGACCACTGCTATCCGAATACCTACCTATTATTGGCCAATCCATTCATTGGCATACCAGAAAACCTGTCTTATACAATGTACTTGGAAGGTATTTGGCTCGGCAGAGTTGATACGTCGCTACTTTAGTTGCTATATCCTGCCCCTCTTGGAATAGGCCTACTGCTCCTTAGTCTGGGATTCTGCTGCCGATTGTAATCTGCGTTTGCTTGACAGAGTGGTTTGTCAATGCGTGTTTATGCTGGATTGTGATGTGCCTTGTGATCTGGTGCATCGTCACAGAGTTGGTGGGGTGTGCTTTCTCTATAAAATATTTAATAATTAGCTTTTATTAAGAACACGATGGGTTCACAAAATATGCTTACAAGTACAAACAAAGTAGCCAAAATTCAACCTAGTAATTAGGCCCAGTCACAAATATTGGTGGCCACGTACAATGAGAATAAATAGATACACTCAGCCTACAC
>LQNS02000138.1:17288872-17299279 GCA_001587735.2 Parhyale hawaiensis
AAGAACAGTTTAATTCTTCATTTCAAGGAAACTCCGAACTGGAGGAATTTTCCTGCCGCTTTGATTCCAGCCTTGGGGCTGCTGCGGTTAAGCTGATCTAATTGCTGGACCAAGTCAAGGACTTGGGATTCAACTGACTTAGGTGTACTGTCTTTCTAGAACTCAGGGTGACGACTTACCAAGACTAAACCCCGCAGGTCCTGGAAAGCAGACTAATTTGGAAGACTGAGTTATTTTAACAGGGACCAGTCAGCCCTTGAACTCTGGTATCCAACCTAAGGTACCGCACATCGCCCACTAACTACAGTAGGAAGGGCAATGATTAGCCCAAGCAAAAACGACAACTCATTCTTGTCTTCAAACTGAAAGTTTCCCTCCGGAGTTGAGGTTCAACACTGCAACAGCTCACACCTAACTCATGTTGAGGTTCCAAAAGTTTGGAGAATTTTGGATATAACTCCCAGGGGAGCTTGCACAAAACTATTCGTCTAACAATCTTATCTTAGGGCTCAAGAGACTATGAGCCACAGTCTCTTTCAAAGCTCCCTGAAAATTTATCGTGAAGTTTGGGCCACCGAAGGTCCCCAGGAGACCTGAGCTAAAATCTCCAAGCAGAAACTGCTCTAAGGAAAAACTACCCATTATTGGGCCTCGATACATAGCACTGAGGTAGAGTCCAAACAATCCTTAGTAGACCTGTGCCCATGAGTCTGTGGAGGATAAGGTTAACGCTTAGACCTCCCGAACTGCTTATATCTCACCTGACTGTAGACAGTTGGAGCTATATCACTTGTCGGTTGATAATTGTTCCGTTTATCCGCGCACCACAGGGATTTTGCCTCCAGCGGCTGGTCCCATCTTTGTTTCCCGGGATTATAACCCATCTAGTTCTTAGGGAGATACTTGCAGTCCAAAGGGAAGACCCCCCCCCCTACTATGGGACTAAGTTCAAAGCAGGTTGCTACATATCTGCCCCAGCCTGCAGTGGAAGTCACCATACCTGATCCAAGGCCAGAGATGTTTCCTTACAGGATTCTACGAAGTTCTAACCTCCTCTGTAGGGGTAGGGAATATCAACTTTCGAGCTTCTGTAAATCTGTTAAAGTCGCATTTACCTACAGATTTTAGACTTAGTTTCAAAACCAAGTGGTCACTCTAGTACTCCCATAGTGGAGCAAGAGTGCACCTCCAGTTTTTTTTTACTTAGCTAAATTTGTGAAGTAGTTATAGCTCTCGTATAAGTGTAACAGCAGACTCCCCAGTAGTTCTTTGTAACTGTCTTAATATATCTGAGTAGACTGTAGTAGCTAACTATGCTCTTAACACGATTTGTGCTAACATGTTACTTGTGCAAGCTTAGTTTATTAAGAACTGCAAAAACTTGATAACTCTGTTCTAGCACCCTGTGCAGGTACTAGAGTTACTCCATCTCAGATATTTGTTTAACCTGCCGGCTTTCCGGCGTCCGGGCGCCATCTCGGAATCGTCCCAGATCAAGAATCTGGCCGATTTCAGCCTTTCAACTATTGGAGACCCACCCAATACAGTGGAACCCCGTTTTCCCGGACAGCACAGGGGAAGCCCGTTCCGGGAAACTGAAATTTTCGGGAAAACGGAAAATTTCAATTCCCGGAAAAAAAATCTTTTTTCTGGACGCATGTCCGGTAAATTGAAAGTATTTCCGGGAAATTTAATGCCAGAAAAACCCCCGTTTGCCGCACGTTGATGCACGAAAATAAAACTACTGTATTTCCGGAATTGCCATTCCACACAGTATTGTACATTATGCACATAACATCGTAGTACAGTACTCTATCTACTTGACATAGTGCGTTACGTACAGTATTAATATACAGCATACACTACATATAAATTCATAGTACCGTAGGTAATGGTACTCACCATTTGCAGTGTTGATGCTGGGGTCACTGTTATTATTAACATTAGCCATTATGAAAACTATACAGTACAGTTAGGCTAGGCTCAAATATGTAATCCCCACCCAACCAAAAAACTAAGAATAACAATGTATCTAATGAACATTACTGCCTCATAATGTATATGGTACATACTGTACAGTATGTATGTAGTTAGCTACAGTAGCTACTTGATGCATTCACGTTTGAATGACTGCAAAGCTGGCCTAGGGGCTAGAGTTGACTTACGAGTTCACCAAGTCATGTTTTCGTTAGAAGTAATAAATAAGTGACGTTTCTAGCCTACTTTTATTGATTAAGCAACCATAGCACTCAATATTATTCATTACATTTACTTTAAAAACCCAAAATTAAACCCATAAATTTGAATTTAAATCACCAAAATGGCACTTTTCAACTGAACACCACGATGTGCAGACGCATGCTGAACGAAAATGGCGGAGGTTGCCTTCCGATTCCCGGAAGAGACCCTGCGCAATAGGCGAATTTCAGTATCTGAGCAGCGTCACTTCCGGGAATTCTTCTGAAGGTCCGGAACTTCTGCCGGACTTTTTACGGGAAATGCCGAAGTTTTCCGGTATTACGGCTTGGTTTCAGTTTCCCGGAACGTTCCGGGAACACCATGGAAAAGTGAAAAAAGTTCGGGAAACCGGGTTCCGGGAAAACGGGGTTCCACTGTAGTTGGAAAAACGCTCTTAGCAGATTAGATAAACACTAAGGCTTAGGCTACCAACCAAGAAGGTACAGTATATACATGCTTGACCCCCTTGCAAGAACACATAGCCTAACCAAGCAAGTAGCTATAATGTTTAAGCTTGGCGGATTGTTAGGGCACTAGGGCCTACCAACCAAGATGTGAATCTCTATGATTGGCGGCCGTTCGATGTCGTCCAGTATAACCAACCATGAGATAATATGTAGCGGACTTTGTTAGGGCACTAAGGCCTACCAACCCAGTGAGGATATAGCCTAAATGCCTGGCGGCCTTTTGTAAGCATCCAGCGTAACCAATCAAGTATAATTAGATATGCTTGGCGGAATTGTTCGGGCACTACGGCGTACCGACTAAGACAACAATATATTTAGTGGAATTCTTGGGGCACAAGTGCCTACCACCTAAATGTATCGCTGTGCTAAATGGAATTGTTAGGGCAACAAAGGCCTACCATCCAGTCTTTGATGTTACGTTAACAGGTGGCACAGGAAGGCCGTAAGGGCCACCACCGCAAAATTAACAAAAATCATAAGGTAATACACTTCGCGGAATTGTNTTTACATTTTTTTAAATTTGTGACTGAAAATTTAGATTTGAATGATATTTGTTTATGAATGGCCTCCCGGAGTCGGACTAAAAATTCCGACTCCGACTCCTAGAGCAAGTGAGATTCCAACTCCGACTCCCCCTCAAATCCTCCGACTCTGACTCCGCAACCCTGCTGAAGAAGGTACGGTATATACATGCTTGACCCCCTTGCGAGAATGCATAGCCTAACCAAGCAAGTATAATGTTTAAGCTTGGCGGATTGTTAGGGCACTAGGGCCTACCAACCAAGTGAGGATATAGCCTAAATGCCTGGCGGCCTTTTGTAAGCGTCCAGCCTAACCAATCAAGTATAATTAGATATGCTTGGCGGAATTGTTCAGGCACTACGGCGTACCGACTAAGACTTAAGGCAACAATATATTTAGTGGAATTCTTGGGGCACAAGTGCCTACCACCTAAATGTATCGCTGTGCTAAATGGAATTGCATCCCGTTGTTTCCGGATGGTAGGTCAGAAACTACAATGCAATTGTCCACCGTGTCCTTCCGGCATTCCCGGTGGTGGCGTTTTAATTGTTTTTAGTATTCCATTATGTGAAGCGCCTTAACAATCTAGGTGACCCCGCTACCACGAAGTATTTAAGCAAACAATATACTTGTTGGATTTTTTGGGGCACAAGTGCCTACTACCACCAAGTATTTATTCCTCTATTCCAAGGAAAATGATTTGCACTAACTTTAATTCACACCACAAAAGCACAAAACACACCATCACTGGTCTTCATGAACAAACAGCTGCTGCAGCTCTGTGAACACAAGGAGACATGGGTTAAGGGTCAAAGATGGCGGCACCCTAGGCCGATCACACACCAAACACAGTCTCCAAAACGTATCTCTAAAAACGGTAAAAACACACTTTCAAACAGGAAAAACCGTATTAGAGCACTAATAAACAGTAAGGGAAGTATTTCCCAAACTCTAAGATGGATAGGTGAACACAGAGTAGCAGTTGAGACCAGAGCACAGGTGGAGATGTTACAGTAGCGCGAGTCGTAACAGAATGAGTGCTGCTGGGCTCGTGAGGTAGCTACCAGGTGGGCGGGACCTAAAAAACAGAAAATAAATGATAGAACACCATAAGCTGTCTACAATGAGAGTTACACCTCAAAACAGTCTAGACTACCATTTAAACGCCCTCAGAGTTGGGCGCTGTTGGGGTCTGGTGCTACCGACAGAGGTGTTCTGTCGGAGCGAGCCACTGAGAAAAAATTAAGCTTTAACAATTATTTTAAGACAACAATTACCTGGAAGAATGCATGGACAATCCTGTCACCAAGTGGGTTGATGGCAAGCTCAGGAATTCTAAGGAAGTCCTCACGGGACAAGCTTCCGGTGCCTCCTTTGTCCAGGCTCGTGAAGCGACTGTAGAGACGCTCTATCTGACTGGCAGTTTGACATTTTGTTCTTTTTGCTCCGTGAATGAAGGACTGTTGTAGTGGATAATAGGTTGACTTATACTCAGCATATTTAATCTTTACGGACCTTATTTATTTGTCTCTTTTGACCAAAGTGTTGTCTTCATGTTTTTTAACTTAACCTTACCATACATTGCAAAAAGCTTTGCATCATGGTAGCTGTTTAGGCACTGAAAATTGTGGTACCTGAGCATTTTTGTTCACAGTTTTATTGAAAATGTACCTGCAGCTGCTAGTAGCTACCAAAATGCAAATGCCTAGTTTACTTCAGTCTTATATATAGTTAATGGCTGAGTAGTACGTAGTGGTACTAGTACAAGTTTTACTAGCGCATCAGGGACACACTGTCTATATCGTGCCAAACTATTCCTGTGGGTTAACAGGCTTGTGTGTCACTAGGGCGCGTCTAAAATTGTCAATGATTCTTGTCTTGGCTTTTCTGCCGGTACGTCTCAGAGTGGTCAGTGGGCTACTGACAGGGAAAAGGCACAAGTTGAGCATTTCCAACCCCCGGGCACAGCTGAACGCTTTCGCTCAACTACGCCACACAGGGGAAGGAAATGAAATACAGTAAACTCTCTATATAACGGACACCTCAGGGGGAGCCTCAGAAATTTTTCATCCGTTATAAGGAGATTTCCGGTTTATAGAGAGATCCCTATATAACGGACATTTATCGCTATATCCCGGAGCATTCCGTTGTATAGAGATTCGTCCGGAAGCCGACATATGTATGTATGGCCCAAAATAATAATGCTTAAGAGTGATTCCGGAGTGCAGTAACTACCTATCATAAATTACAGTACATACAGTGCTGTACATATATGTATGCAATAATGAATTGCGTATGTACAGTATTTACTGTAATATAAAAAGTACATACAGTACATATTGTACATGCATACTGTACTTACCATTTACTGTATTGAAGAAGCTTGCTCTCCCTTCCTCTCCCGCATAACTATGTACTGTATGTAGCTACTACTAACACTACTGTATGTAGTAGGTACCTATGGTATGTATTTGTACGGATGTAAGTACCGGTAGCTACATACGTACTGTACATAATAAACGGTACATATAGATATTGTACGGTATGTACAGTACTTTGTACATACGTTACTGTACTACAAATTTCAACAAAAAATTTCCACTCAAATACAATGCACAACATACTGTTCACTGTGCACACAGTCCACAGAAATGAACAAATCACAACTGCCATGATAGGTACAGTATTAGCATTAGAACAAAATGAAACACACATAGTAAATGTATCAAATAAATGCAGTATAACTGACAATACCTACTGTATATTGAATATGATACAGCATAGCTAAGACACACCAACTGCAACTAATAAGTAATGTATATACTGTAGTCTATTTACTGAGAATGTAATTAGGAAAGTCATTTAGCTGCTTGAGCCGTAGATTTATTAAAAATTTAAAAGCAAAGATGAAGATTAAAATTGTTCAGTATAAGATATTTTGCAAAGCCTCTGGACGAGGTAGTAGTCAAGACATTTGTGTCTATTTCTTCATTTCATTTTAATCAAGTTTATCAAGTCGATTCTGTTTCCATGCAAGTACCTCGGAAAAAGCTAAAAGCTCATCTATTTACTAATTTCAAAGGATAAGAGCTACTATTGCTATTCAAAACTGGTTTGAGTTTGTGTATGAAAAGTGATTCTAAAATGCGTAAATCTATAACTATTGCAATTTGCAGTTCTTAAAATGCTAAAATTATCCATGGTCACAGGAGTAGAGCACTGCTTCGCATGGAGGCGCACTGGGGAATGAAGTGGGTTGTATGAGAACCGCACAGAGATAGACATAGGTACCTCAACTGGCAGATGCTCTGCACTGTGTACGGAATATTTTGGCGTCCTCTACGGAGCGGACATTAGCACGGAGAAACTGGTTAATCCCGGTTTTTCATCCGCTATGCGAAGAGGCTGCTCTCCAGACAGTGAGCGCTACTTGGAAGCAAACAATGACTCATCAACACTGCTGTTGCTTCCGCGTCCCTCTCTTTGCAACGGACATTCTCTTTATATAGGTACCGGAATCGTCCGGTATAAAAAGAGAAAGTCCAGTAAGATCCGGGACCCCTCTCTCTATACCGGACTTTCTCTTTTTATACCGGATGATTTCGGTAGCTATATAAAGAGTCATCCGGTAGGGCCATGAAATCCTCCGTTATATAGCTAGAGAGTCCGTTATACAAGATGTCCATTATGTATAGAGTTTACTGTAAATATAGGTTTTTTGGGGTGTAGATTAAGAATCTGAAATTGGTTTGTGGCGGTCGGCATCGGAAGTCCGATTTTTTCCCCGATTTCTTATAGAAAACTACAATGGGAGACCCGTGGGGAATCGGGGGTTTTTGAGTGGGGTAAGGGACCCCGATTGAGCAAATAGCAAAAAAATTGGGCCCAAAATCTCAGAACCTAACTTAACACCGCGGAGAATAGGCCTCTTGGGGAAAGGCACGCAGTATGTACGGTAAATCACAGCCTTAACGCGCCTGAGCTGCAACCTCCTGGGTGGTGTGGAATAGCAGCATGCATCAGTTCTGCCGATTTTTGAGATTTTGGGCCCGATTTTTTTTTTGCCATTTGCTCAATCGGGGTCCCTTACCCCACTCAAAAACCCCCGATTCCCCACGGGTCTCCCATTGTCGTTTTCTATAAGAAATCGGGGAAAAAATCGGACTTCCGATGCCGACCGCCACAAACCAATTTCAGATTCTTAATCTACACCCCAAAAAACCTATATTTAAAAAAAAAAGGTTGATTTTTTTAATGCCACTTTGCTAGATAAATACCGTCATAGCTAACTAGAGAAGATGGTGCCCTCTCATAAGGGAAAAGTAGATTGTCTTCAGATGATAAGAAATCGATGTAGCTAATGTTAATAACATGCATCTATAAAGGATTATCTGTCCTTACAATGATATATACATTAAAATATTAGGTTCTGCAAATGGAATAACCGTAAATACAGAGCTTCTACGTTCGCCATTGCCACCCCGTTGTTAGGAAACCATGTGTACAAGCTTATATATCCATATCTATCCAAAATTAATATATAAATATACATCAGTGGGCATATTAAATTTACCTAAAATCTAATAATTCCAATTATTCAGCAGTAAACTTTTTTTTTAAATTACTGTAGAAACAATAGTTTGCTTCGCTTTGTATCTGAGCACACACAAAGCGGATTCTCGAAAACTTCTGTCAGAGCATAGGTCCCATTGTTGAAAGTGCCAATGTTGTTGTCGTTTTTCATATTGCGTTTCGAGAAACTTCTAGAGCTTAAGCGACGTGGCCTGTGGGGATGCCACAGAGCGCTGAACGCGCATAGAGTTAAAGAAAATTATGCTTAAGCATGTTCTTGTGCTCGTAATTTAAGTGGGGAATTGGCTTCGTGTCAATTGGTGTACATGTTAAATATAGGATACCAGTATTTTAAAGGTAGGAGACAAATACAGTGTTGTCATAGATCCGTTGCCGGTGTTTGGTAACCGGAGCACCAATAGGCGCGGGAAAGCCCGCGCAGAAATCATCGAAGGTTATTGGGTGAGACCCACGAGTAGGCGGTATTCTCCATGGGGACCAGATGTTACCAGAAGATTCTAGAACAGGACCTGAGCACTCGTATAAATAGCCGGTGGGACAGTTCTCGTGAGTTCAGTTCAAACGTGCACCCGTGCCCTCCGGGGTGCGCGTGACAGTGCACGACGCCTGACTAAACCAATGTGCTTGTCCCGATTGTGACATTAACAGTGACCTATAGATATACTTAAATGACGTGCACCATGCAGGTCCTCGCCCCTTTTGCGTGTGCTAGATTGGATCATTACCACCCGATCCCTCATGGTACCGAAGGTTGCAGTTGTTGCTGAGAAGTTTCCCGCGATCCCTCATGGTACCGATGGCCGCAATTGATGTTGAGGAGTTTCCCGCGATCCCTCATGGTACCGATGGCCGCAGTTGATGTTGAGAAGTTTCCCGCGATCCCTCATGGTACCGATGGCCGCAGTTGATGGTGAGAAGTTTCCCGCGATCCCTCGTGGTACCGATGGCCGCAGTTGATGTTGAGAAGTTTCCCGCGATCCCTTATGGTACCGATGGCCGCAGTTGATGTTGAGAAGTTTCCTGCGATCCCTCGTGGTACCGTCGGCCGCATTTCCCTGATGTCAGCGCCTATCAATGCGCATGAAATTTCCCTGACGCACCAAATCTCTTCGCTCTCCAAGTGATGCGTGGTGCGCCGCATTTGCTTCCCTGAAGATGTCGCAGGTTGTGGTGCGTATAGCAAAGTTAGTGCGCCGAGAACGCTTTATGTGTCTCATAATAAGAAATGAGAGAGTCAGCTTATGGCAATGTGTTGAAAGGTGCCTAGTGAGTGTATATATAAATAGATAGGCAGAAATGTGCGGTAGCCTGGGTCAAGCCGGGCGTGTCTTGTTGCTAGTAAGGTGTCAGAAAATAAGAAAACCAGGTCATGGTGTAAATCTCTTCTAGATGACTATTATACGTAAGTGCTTAAACTTGTCCACCATGTCAAGACATGTTGCCGAGGATAGTTCCTTGATAAGACGTTTCCTATATTGCATTTGCCTAGTCCATGTCAATCCTCTCTTGGCACATTAACTTCAAATGAAACAGTCATAGTAATCAATGTTGACCCGCTTCAGTTCTCGAAAGCAGTCATGCAAATGCGATCAAGAACTGGACCAGTTACAGATCATCTTCAAACGGCATCATCACATTATGAAATTTTGAAATGTACATGTAACCTTGTAATTATTAATTTTTCACGATACTGATGAATGGCCTCATGATTCGCCCACTAAAATATGCTGAATCTGTGGGTTTTCTCCGAAGTTGCCGAACAATTTGAAACGGGCCTAATGAAGGTAGGCCTATCATATATATACCTGTCATTATGCCCAGGTCAAGTGCACAACGATCATTTCCTACTGCAATGATTCATTTGGTTTCAACAGGCGCGCCTTTCAATGATACAACTGTAAATTAATGAATAACCTGCTCTTTTTTAGTAGCAGGGTTGCGGAGTCGGAGTCGGCCGGAGTCGGAGGATTTTAGGGGGAGTCGGAGTTGGAGTCGGAATCTCACTTGCTCTAGGAGTCGGAGTCGGAGTCGGAATTCTTAGCCCGACTCCGACTCCGGAATCCCACTTATAAACAAATATTATTCACTTCTGAATTTTAAGTAACAGGTTTGAAAAAAAATGTCTATAAAAGTGGATAGTTTTTTTTTTTTTGTACATTTCTCTTTCATAGCTCTAGCTACCATGTATTTTCCTATTCCATATGATGAGGCCATTGACAAAATGTGGGGTAGAACTTTCGCACCTGGTACATTATGTGAGGGGGCATGGGGGGCAAAATAATCAATTTTGGGCCGATTGTTCTGAAATTCGCATAGTATAAGTATTTTTGAAAAAGAAACACATTTTGCTGCCACAAATTTTTGGATTTAGGTCTTAGTTTTTGAGATAATGAGAAATATCTATAAATATAGCTATGTACAGTATATGCATTTTTTTCAAAGTTTCAAAGGAATAGAACTGAATGAGTTTTCATACTAGGATAAAAGCAATGACAGTTTTGGAATCCTTCAAACATTTCTAACAAAACTATTGAGCAGGATTTTCCATTTTTGCCCTAATTTATTTATTTTTTTTTTTTTTTCAATG
>LQNS02000138.1:17340382-17368137 GCA_001587735.2 Parhyale hawaiensis
TATCGTACAAGTGCTCCCAGTTAGAACTGTTTGCAGACACTCTCTGTAATAGCTGTAGGTATGTCTGTAGTGAGCTCCTATCACTTGCATCGGGGATATTGCTGGATTCTCGCTATCGACCCGAACAACCGTAGGATCGCCAGTCGCTGGCAGTGAGACACAGATTACTTGTATTCCATATATGCACAGTATATAGCACAGGTTATCACTGCATTACTATCAGGTAGTCTACAGCACTATATGATGGCTACATTGGTGCACTATGCTAATGTCTCTTGCACAAGCACTCTAGATATTAGACCTTTAGTGTGGACAGGTCTTCTAGCGGGATTGAGTGTCACACCCGCGAAACACCAACCGGGTGGTCGTCGGCACTTGCAATGATCTGTCGGCTGCATGTCTGAGACTTGTATTTATAGATGAGCATCAGGGTGCGGCTCGCACGATCATTACTGTAGAATTTCCAAGGGTCCAACCTGAAAGCCCCCGCCAGACAGTGAAATTTTCACGGGTGCAACTAATCTTTATTATACCTACTATATAAGTTTGTGAACTGCTTCACTTTAAAGATAGCGAAAAATTCGAGCGTCAATAATGGAGTTACGTCTCTGGAGGACGTTTTAAAGTTCACAATACAATCTAAGCTACCGTTCAGGCGTCAGGACGGGACGGACGGACGGCGCACATCCGACACTCAAGTCGGGATGAGATAAAAAATTTAAATTCTAAAATTTTTGTCCCATGGCCAGTATGAGCAGCTAAAATGAATGAAGAATAGCATCAGTCGAATGTTTTTAAAGCTAAAAGGAATATAAAAATTTGATATAAGACGGGGAGAAATGCGAGCGTTGAAGATGTAAGGACATTATATAAACAAGGGGACAAATAGTGGGGGCCCGCCTGAGCTCGGCTATATTAATGCGTTTGTTAAATGTTAAGGTGGAACGGGAAATGCAGACGGGCAGAGTGTTGAATATTTCTGTGAGAAAAAAGAAGCTGGTGATGGTGACCCGTACGGGAAATTGCCGCAAGAGTGTAGTAGTAGAAATTTTACTAGTGCTTCAGTGGCACACATTACCGCATACTGCCTAATGCGTGCCGAACTATTCTTGTGTTTAACCACAGGCTCATGCGCCGCTAGGGCGCGGAATTTATCTCATTTTGTATTATAAAATAGTTATTATTATTATTATAGTCATAGTTTTACCACCGTATCCACTCGATGAGTGATCCGTACGGTGCAGACTCGGTCTTTCTACATACATAGATTACAGAGTGTATTTTATCATCCTCGCACTTTAGTAGCCAAGTATCAACAATATTATTGAAAGTAAAAAAAATAAAAAACAAATTAATTTGAGGCCAGACAATGACACTGCCGTGGGTGCAACATGCGGTGATCTGCAATAAGACGAACGCCCCGCAGCTCCGAGACACATGCCGGCAGGTGCACTGCCGGCACTGAAACTGCGTGAAATACAACAAGATGCAACGTAACAGCTCGTCAAATAAACAACAGCTCAGTATTGAAACGTTATATTTAATAGTTAGAATAGCGCAACACGTAGGGGCGGCATTGTACTTTGAAGAATGAAAAGTTACCACCTAGCGCCGGCTAAAACATCGACGTGCTAAGCTCTGCAGCCGTTAGATATTGTAGGATGGTACAGGTATTCCTTCACGACTGCGACATATTCATCCGCGTGATTTTCTTACCGCGGATTCATTTCGTGACCGCGCTTCCTCCACAGCGCCAAATGAGTTCAGAACAACAATGTCGAAAAATATCTTATTCTGTCGTGTTTTGAAAGCTGCCGGCCATAGCATAACAGCTGCTCACTACAAATTTCCAACGTTTGGCCTTATAAAGAAATGGATCAAAATAAATGCATTGCAAAACATTGTGAAAGCAGAAGAAAGTTTTAGTAGTTGATGGTGCGACGAGCCACTGTAAAACCTTATACGTTAAAATTAAACATCATTAACTTGTGTATGCTAAGTTCTGTTTTCATTACGTAATTGCCGTAGCTACTGTATACGTATTTTGTGTATGTATTTCTTTTAATCTGTTTTGAAACATACGAATAACTCAGTGTGTATATGTATATATAAATTATATAGATTTTAATTTTGGAGCAAAATGAACGTGGAGGACCAGTCCTTTTTCTCGCCTTTTCTAACATTCTATTAATTACCCCATGAAAAAATATTTTCTGTAAAAAAATTCAACAAAGAAAACAAGCAACTTTTAACTAGAGCTTATAATTTGACTTGTGATTTGGAGAAGGCGGGATTTGACGAGGGCGGACAATCTTGGAACATAGAGTGCGCGGTCGAGGAGGAATACGTACCTGTATTCACAGTTCGTGGAATATACTATTTCATATCCAAAAACTTCGTTTCTTTCTTCTTTCAATCAACGGGAATAAGTAAACTATAACTATAACCCTATAACTTCCACAGCAGCACTCAAGGCTAATTGTAACGAGGGGGTATGAACTGAGTCTCGCAGTAAGCGTGCAATCCATAACAGGCAAAACGAACAAGACTTATGTAACTTAGTGTACTAGATCAGGTCAATAGCGTCTGATATTGACACAAGATGAAAATAATACACATGTGAGTTTCTTAGAAATATTGGTTACGCAACAGCCAGTGCCTGGCATTTTGAAATGATAGTCCGCAATTATGAAGTACTTACTAGAAGTCGATCGCCGAATTTTTTTATTAGTTTGAATGAATTCCGAGACGGTGATCGCAACCGCGGAAAGTTTTTGACTTCATTTTCGCGATCAAAATATCGACTGGAAAAGCAAGTTCTTTTATCGCGCTTTCGTGCGGGGCTGAGTTTTCCATTAAGCGGTTTAGTTTCCAGCGGCGTCTGCCACTGGCCGCCCTTGGGCTGATAAAATTTGAACTTGAATGCGAATCTAAAGTCATGTAGCCTTAATGCAAATAGCTATTGAAAAACGAATTTTCTAAATTTTGAAACTTTCAACGCGTCTCTCTTATGTATATTTTGGGCTAAAGAGTAGGTTGGACTGAAGACAACAGCTCAAAGGCTCAACAGAGCACATCTCGGGATTCAAGCTAACGCCGTGTTTTACGCATTTCTTGCAAGACACGAACTTCAGTAAGCAACGTAGTGCTAACAGCTTTACTCAGCACATAATCACTAGTATTTGCACTGACAATAATCCATATTTTTCTCAGCACATCGGGCAAATGGCAGTCGCCACCCTACCCCCAGTTGGTTGGCGGACTTCCGCTAGGTCACATTTCGGTATTAACAAGTTTGCCTTACTACATCTATTCACTGTTCAACATTGTGCAGTATCGACGACGGATCATGAGTATGAACCACGGGTGACATCACGGACTATAAAACACGGCGGGCATAGGAATCGCATGAGATGTCTTGGGTTCGGGTGAGCATAATGCCTTGTGAATATAAATAACTAGAGCACTCTGAGCGCATACCTCCGCCGAGCGACGCAACAAGTAGAAAAAATTTAAACAGGCACTGAAACCATAATTTTCTTTGTATAAACTCCAAAATGTAATCATTTGTGCCTTTTGATAGTAATAACAGCTTGTGCAGTTTTCTTTAAGATCCGTTCATAACTTTTTGAGTTATACTGCTAACAAACGTTATGACAAACACGAGTCAAACATGTAAACGAACAAACCAATCTGCACCAAAATTTAATCATTTATGTCTTTTAACATTACTAACAACCAATATAAATTTCATGAAGATCCATTCATTATTTTTTGAGTTATTGTGCCAACAAGCATAAAATTGAAAACGGTAACAAATGAACGCACAAGCGGATCATTACCAAAATTTGGTCATTTACTCTTTGTTATATACCTAACAACTCATGTTAATTTCATAAAAATCCATCCATAACTATTTGAGTTATGGCATTGAGAAAAATGAGTGAAACAAACAAACGAATGGACATATCTCCACCAAAAGGTAATCATGGGTTCCTCCTAACATACTTAACAATCCCTGTAAATTTCGTCCAAATCGGTTCATAACTTTTTGAGTTATCTTGGTGACAGACAGACAAACTGATAGACAAACACGACGAAAACATAACCTCATTGGCGGAGGTAATTATTATAGGGGAATTACTTATGTATTTAGTGTTTCTTCAGTATTTTTGCAGTGAAGAGTACACTCTATTAATGAAGAAAGTATTTACCTGCTAGCTATATATACCGTATATACTGTATCTATGCATACTAAACATGTGTGAACCTTGCATGTTTATATGTTTGTTTGCACGCAACTTCAATTTAAAATATTAGGAACTTCGAGCATTGAAGATTTAATTCGACCGCATACGTGAAACGAAAGAAGAACCTGACCTCGGCTGCATGAACGTGCTCATTAAATTTAAAGATGATACGGGAAATTTAACAGGACTACGTCACTCGTATGTATGTATATACACTATTTATCCTTGCTTACAGGCACAGTATTGAATGTTCCTACGAGAAGCAAAGAAGGCGGTGAAGTTGACCCTATGTGTCACGGGCAGTCTAGTATACATATATAATCTATCTGAAGTTTTCTATTTCTATTGTCCAATCCAGTTTTTGTTTGTGCTGCCTATTTAATACTTACTAAATAATGTTACTTGCGAGTATGATGGCTCAATCATTTCTTTCTTTGAAGAAAAATTTTGCTCGCGATTATCAGTCGTGAAATTTTCATTAACTAAAAGAAATAATTTGCGATTTCGGAGCGCTAAACTTTCGATCGCAGAATAGCGATAATGGACCAACGCTTTGACGACCGTGCGCCGAGCACCGGCTGCAGCACTACAACGATTAATTCCCTAGTGGACTGAGCATTAATGAGGGTTAATATATCTCTATCAAAATGCAGCACCTTTGGATATAGGAGTAAATCACTGCCCTCGAATTACACCAAAAGTATGAAACCGAAAGCGCGCACATCAAGTGCTTACCTGATCTGGGAAGCGCCTGATACTTTCCACCAAATACTGATAGCTCTGCCAGTCTCCAGTAACTACGTGCCCTACTGGCGGGATTACGTTGAAGGAATATAAGTCGTATAACCTGTGAAGAGATGCAATCCATTAATTGTGAATTGGTAAACATTCGCTTATCTTGATAGGTTAAAATGTTTCCCTATCTCGTTTAGACTGCCAAACAGTTTCCACCACGACAGTGAGCTATCACATGCTACTTCAAACTACTGCTAGCTAAAGTTGAAGCATGCATCCCAAGGCTGCTACAGTTCCTTCAATTAAGGGATTAGTGATCTCATGTCATGGCTTACAAAGTTGTATCAATTCAGACGTTCATATTACAAGAGAATAGGTACCTAGAGTAAGAGGTTCGCGCAAAGAACGGTCCACAAGCCTGATAAAAAAAATCGAGGCGCATGGCTCGTTCGACATTGTTTATTGCATGGATGAGAAAATTGATATTTAGAGGTTCATGAACCTGAAATCTATAACGGCTTTGCCCACTAACGTATAACTGACCATTGCAGAAAGCTGCTCCCGATAATCATTTGATAGAAAAACAATACGTTAGTGATGGCTTTAGCAGAGATAAATTCAATAGTAATAGCACTGTATGGTCTTCTAGTAGCAGTTTAAATCAAGGTCTAAGACCAAGAATGTATCCGATAGATACAGGAAAGATCATCGTTCTGATAATACTTGGTAGATGGTAGAGGGCATAGCTATAGGCTACAGTATACCTTGCTAGTGCGTTGGCACACTCATCCCATGGATACTTGCGCTCATCTAATATGAATATGTTAGGCTACTACAGTATTTTCAAATCGAACTTGAGTCGGGACAACAGCAGAAAAAGTTCACACATGGTGATAATGCACACAGACAACAATTGTACGAGCTAAAGATATCTTGGGTGTAAGGGGTAACGAAGGCACTCACCATCTTAGGACAGAGTTGTCAACGTGACTGAATTCTAAGCACATGAAGCGACCACCGGGACGTAGTACTCTGTACGCCTCATCCAGCGCCTGCAAACAAAATATATATCTTCAGGACGTAACCAACGCAGACACTGTGTAAGGAATACAAGACAGCATACAGTAAACACAGTAAACAAACACTCTATGTACCAAACTAATTGGGGAAGAAGTTTGGCGGTTCATCAGAAAACTTGGCAAGCAAGATGGTCAGTATACTATCAGATAAAATGAGATTGAGAGTCGATCAATATATTTGCACCGTTGGTTAGATTACCTGAGAGTTTAAACAATGTCACCAGTACGTGCGATCTGCTTCCAAATGTATCAGTCGCTTGACCGAGGGAAGTTCGATTGGCACAAACAGGTTTATTAATTCGGCCTGACGCGGATCAATTGGTAAACGGATTATTGTAGGCACCTGAACACAACTGTCCACAATGGGATATTCTGACAGTAGCACCCGTGCAATTTCCTGCATCAACAAACCAGTGACACGCAACGGATCCCAAGCCTGTTTGTTCAAGGGACTCTTACAAATTACAGAAGCTGCAGCTAAAACAAGAAAACACTTAAGACTAACTATTACCCATATGCAGACATTGCTCAAGAAAAGTACACGAAAAATTTGCTGGAATCTATGGTTGGTGGTCTAAACTTTGTCTCAAGATTCACAGGTTAGGCGTTACAACAAAACAGCAGAATGCATTCTTACAGTCGGCACACATATTTTACTAATCAATATTTTATTAGTGTACTTGTACCGTCAAAAATGACGGCAAAGAATTTGTGATAACACGTTTTCGTGATACTGCGTTTGCTGTACAAAACGCACCGTCATTATAGACGAACTTGTGATCAATACCAATTAAATTTAGGGGCAGAACAATATTCGCACTGTAAGAGCCAACTCATAAAAACTTTTTAAAGTCTTGCAGTCAAGTTAACAGCAAAAAAAAAAAAAAAAAAAGTACAGGTAGGTACTCAATTTTGAGGTTACGCTTAGTGGCATATGTTGGACACAGGCAGTGGAAAGATCAAGATCAAAATTTGCTGCCACAAAGTATGAAAACTTGATTACTTCTGCTCAGCGTAAAGCTTAATTGGCAATGAAAGAATTCAGTATCACAAAAATACGCAATATGGCTGATGAAAGAGAGGAAGGTAAGATGAATCAATTAAAATCGCGTAGCTTCAAAAACTGCAGATTTAAAGCAGCCGATGCACCAAAAATGCTACAAAAACGACTTAAATTCAATAGAAAAGTATAACAATGAATAACTAAATTTTATCGAGCTGGATTTCAATGAAAGAAGTCTTCACAATTTACTCTGTAAAAACACAGTAATAAAGAGCAATATGTATAATTGATATATTTTATACTGTAGCTACATAAATACGTCATGTGCCCGCTCTTCCAAGAAGAACAGATAGTCAGAAATTCACATGAAGTGGATCATTATAGAGTTGGTTGTGCTCGTGGCTCCATTTCCTCGTCCATGCAACCAACCAACCTCGTCCGGACGCTAAGCTTTCAATATTAGATACGAGAAAAATTCATAGGGTGTCACTGACACAGTCTTGGGAACAATAGGAGTCGGGTTTAAGCTGCTACTCAACATAGATGTACAGTACTTTTCTTTTGACATGAAATATCTTTTCACACTCAATAGCCATGTTAAGCTTCAGTCCACATATTAATTAATTCCACAAGTCCCAACTAGCAAACATCAAAATTCAACTAGCTAACCAATGATGCTGAACATAATTTCACAGCCATACTCCAGCTGAATGTAAGCCCTCGCTGCCGCATCGAAAGCATACTTGTACATACTGTAAACACGGTTATATAACAAGACAGCGGTCGTTATGCTTGGCGCAGTCAGCGGTAGTTTGTAATGTGTATGTTGGTTACACAGTCTCCCTCAGGGGGATATTGTAGACTCAGTGGCGTAGCTACAGGGGGGGAGCGCGAACGCCCCCTCAAAAAAGTCTCACGCCCCTACTGGAAATCAGGGGTGTGTCGCAATCAACATTTCTGGGTTACCGGTGAACCAGCACCGTGTCGCAATCACAGCCAAAATGACGAATGCGACACAGGTTGCGGTGATGTAGGTCACTGAGCACAAAAGTTTATTATTATTATTATATTGGTATTGTCCCGCTCTTTCTGAAATTTAGACAATCAATAGCAATCTAAGATGATTTACTCGGCTTACAGCCGGAATCAGGTTGTGCTCAGGTGGCAAGAGATGAAGGACGAAAAGAGAAGAAGACAGAAGAAAGAAGCGCATGTGCGGACGGACCCTTCTGCGGCCCTTCGCACGGGCGAGGTAAGAGCCCCAAACGTTAATTTTGAATAAAAGAAGCACCAAATTCAGTCAAATGCACAACAAATGTACTCCCTACACTAGAATAAGTAAATCGGATCACTTACTTGAAACTTTCATGTAGCTACAGAATTTTAATTGAAATGGAATTTTAAAAGCATGGAGCTAACTTCGCTCATCACTAGATGGCGCTCTCACAACCATTTTTCGGGTTAACTTAACCTTTTTTCAGGGCGCGGTAGCTCGGTTTTGGCGCGATTGCGACACACCTCTGGCCTTGAAAAACAATTTTGTAGCCTAAAGTATAGTGTTTTGTTGTTTTCCCTGCACAACATTTAGAGCATGAAAGCTCCTAGCACAATAGTATCTCATATTTTAAAATATGAAGAGAGAACAAGCGGCTCCTGCAATCATCCTTCCCCGTAACAAAATGTAATAGGTTACTTGCTTTGTTTACCGAGGCCAATCATAATACCTACTAACGCAGCTTCAGGTATCGACACAATGACTATGTTTCTACTTTTAGCAGTTGCAGTGCAGCACTAGGAAAATTCTAACAGAGAGAATTGATCTCTCTCAGGCAAACAACCTGGCTTCACTTGTCGTGGAGGAGCTAGGAGCCAAGCGCAGCAGAGAAGAGGCCATTGACCAGATTAAGGAGAAAATCAGGGAAGTTGTTGAAAACTGGGAGGAAGACTTGTCACCAGTACCCAGACCAAAGAGAGCACCCCAACCTTAACGGTAGTTATATGGAGGAATACCATGTGCTGGAGGTGACTGGACATCAATAGAGCATGCCACGCCAGAAGTGGAGTTCAGGGTAGACTTCATGCTCTTTGTCTTCGACAGAATGCTCCTTGAACTGAGACGGATATTTATTAACCAAAACCAAGTTCTAATGGAGGTGTTGAAGCTCTGTCACCTTCTTGCAAGAATTTTCTAGCCCTTAACCATCTGACGGCTCCGCAGAAGATTCATGCAGACAGCCAGGACGACCTGAAGCATGACGTGCACCAATTGAAGATGCTGTGAGAAAGTTTAGGAGAGGCGGACCCATCGCGTCGGGAAGAACTCCTCGTACTTCTAGAACTATAGAAAGATGCCTTCTTTGAGCTCTACCAACTCACCAAAGCTGCAGCAGCAAGCCGACTTTTGTGTAATATTGGTCATTGGAAAGGATAGTTCCACTGAGGCGAACTGCTCTCTCACTTCAATGTCATTTCAACGTGTATTTTTTCTATAAAAAAATTTAATCTCATGAAATAAGGGACTATATGCCCTACATACTTTGTACTTGTCTGGTGGTGGTGGGGTGTAGTGCCAAACTGCAAATTCCATACGAAGGAGTCTCCGGAGGAGGGCAGGGCAGGGGAGGAAGATGAAGGTTGAGAAACAGAAGCAAGATAGACGGAAACACCGAAGGCATACTTCCAGAAATGCACGGTAGTTAGGGCCGTCGGAAATGCATTGCCTGAGAAAAGATTTGTGAGACTGTTTGCACACCTGACTCACAGTTGGGTACGGCGGAGAGGCTGTCAGGCCAATCCTGTGCCTGTAGGAGGCGAGGGCCGCACAATAGCTAGACCGCAGCTGGGAGAGTGCAGTGCTATAAGGGTAGGGCAGCGTTGTATCAGTTGCGGAGGTGGCAGGTAACGCGTGCCAAGCACTTACTTTTCTTCAGCTTCGCAGTGGAGGCCACCACCTGTGGACTGACGCCACAACTGCCGACAGAGTGGCGGCCGGGACGACACGCCAACCAATAAGTGAGACAACGAAAGCTGGCACTCTGACGGAAGAGTGTGTTTGTTTCGATATCCGCTGTGGGCGGTGACCGTTTCATGCTACTAATGTGACGGATGATTTAGAACCAAAGCTTGCAGAAGATACTGGCTTCTAAGGTCAAGGAAGTCTCACCCGGGAGCATTTGAAGCTAGCGGTAGAGGTGACAGAGACGCCATACGGTGTGAACCTGTGGCCACTCACAGCGCAGCAATTTGGACTTGCAGTTTCTTCTAGATGATACCGAGCACCGGGTGGGCGTAAGTGATGACAAACCGGATGAGGGTCCTATTCGTCAAAATCAACGTTCTTTCTACTGGCCTCAGCTAGTGCAAACCAGGGCTTTTAGGATCCGTAATCTCGAGGGTGCACGGTTATGGCCGTAATCTCGAGGGTGCACGGTTATGGATTTCCTCTGCTTCCACGCTCGCCGGCGGAAGCAAAGGAAGGAGGGGCAAGCGATTGAGCGTCGTCTCAGACTTCGTTCGATAGGAATTCCAGTCCGCTTTGTGGTAGGTGGTAAAAATCGGGAACCGAAGGGTGCTGGGGAAAGGCAGCTGAGCGAGAATGAGATAGAAAGGTGGTCTGAGCATAAGGAAACAGAGGCATGCCTCTCAAAATCGAGTGCCGGTGGGTCTTCGAAAGGGAGAGGAGACCCACTGGGAGGAGGGAGGGGAATGGCAGGTGAGGGGCGTGTGGGAGACTCACCATTGAGGACAAGTTTACTAGTGTATATGCCCCATGAAGCAGCACACCTCTACCGGTGAAGCGCTGAAGATCAGATGGAGACTAAGAAGAATGGTGGGCGTTTATGTCCCAACGCACCAGCACATCGGAAGTTTGGAGAAAGTTGAGAAGAAGGAAGTCTCGTGAATAGTCGGGGGNCTGTGGGACAGCCCTTTGTCTGTGACTGACTTCTTGTGCTCCCTGCCTTCCTTCTCATACCTTCCGCCACACGCCCGACCCCCTCCGGAGCCGCCCCCTACGTAACCACAACAACAACGACACGACACCGTTACAGCTACCAGACAAAATCTGAAACACTAAGAACCCATCAACAAATAAACCTACAGCCTGCTGATGAGGTAGTGCGAATATTGTTACCTGTAGTGGTATTCGAACCCGGGACCTCACGGCTGCCAGCAGAACACTGAAACCACTGCACCGCGCCACGTCCAACACAGTTCGAATCTAATGGCATAATCATTCCTTTGTACGAAGCACTAGTGCGTCCGCATTTAAAATTTGTCCTTCAACTCTTGTCGCCGCACGAGCGTAGCGATATCAATAAAATGGTATGAATCCAACGCAGGGCTACAAACTTGATTTTTCAACTGCGAAAAATATCACACGAGTGTCGCGTACAGGAAGTCGGAATCATATTTCTCGAGCAAAGGCAACTCGGGGAGGGCAAATAACATAAGCATTCAAGAACATGAAAGGTGCCCACAATGGGACTTTAAGACAGAGAACTCGGTGGTTACCTCTGAAACTACGGCCAAAAGCTCAAAGAACTACTCTGAGCCAGCAGTTTTTCTCGTGCTTCATAGTGAACATTTGGAGTGGACTGCCTTCTGAAGTTGTCAGCGCAGACAATCAACACGTTTACAAACAGTCTTAATAAACATTGAGAGCAACATCTTCCACAGCTACGATTTTTTTCAGGAGTGACAAACTCTTTAATGACCAAAGCTTCGGAGTCTACCTTAAACCATTTTGTATCATATCCCATCTAACCGAACGTCTCCGAGTCGATCTGTTGCAACTAATCGCGCTTGCACGGTCACCTCTTGGACTTGGTATAGCATGTTCTTAAATGTTTTTCTCTTCTTTTCTTAAACCGCAGATGTTACTATCGTCTGATGTAGCGGCAATATGTCAAATAGATACCACAGGGTCAGTTTTGGCTGCTCTTTGTGAATGAGTGTTGGTCCATCTACTACTAACTACTACCAGCTATCTACTCACATTATTGTGTCACTGGGAAGAGGAAGTTATGGTTTACCATTTAACAGTCAGGGAAGGCCCTAAAAAACGCCACCTCTTGACATTAGGATTACCACGAAGTGAAATAAGCTATGGAAGTGGTGCGTTTTAGAGATTCTATCAGTATTTTGGGATAAAAAAAAACACGGTGGCAGCTATGCTGCGCTTACTGTCGAGTATCGACGTGGAATCCAATTAAGCTATCTCAAGATCTCGATTGATCCATTAATAGCGCAGCTCCATAGAAGGGAATGCCGCGGGACGCTGCTGAGACAGCTTTGCTACAATTCTGGTCAAGCTCCCCCATGAACATTATTAGCTCCAAGCGCCCCCATGGAAAATTTCCTGGCTACGCCACTGGGTGGACTCTACACTGGTCAGAATGACTATAGGTCTTACGCCCCAAAGGTCGGCATGAGTGCTTTCCAGCAGAGGAGACAGCATCTGGCCTTAGTTCCTTCTGATATTAGCTTGCCAAGTTAGGTGAGGAGAGGCAAGGGCTGCCGAAGGTGGTAAGCGATATATCCCATGGGACTCCCACCAACACGGGAAGGGTCCACAGCATGAGTGTCTTTCTTCTTACTTGATAATTTTTTTGTCTCTTAGAAATACTTTGTGCCTTGTTTACATGCCAGTAGTAGCGCACTGGCCACTTTGAGCTCGCACGAAGGGCATCATGTGTGGTCTCAGGACCATACTGACCTAACGTGCTACCGTCAGATGCCCTCGATGACGATGGTACACCATTTGTCGACTGTTTTTTGTTGCTTGTGTTTTCTTGGTGCTGACCATTCACTTTTGTGAACTTTGTTTGATGACCTCTTCCTTTTAATGTTCTTGTTTTCTTCGATTTAAACTTACATATTTTTCATTTTGTTTGGATTAAATAATTTTAGGAATCATTTTGATGCTTTACTTTTCTGTTTCCCCAAACATCAAAGAGCCCCAAGTCCAAAAGTTTTGATAACTTTCTTTTGACGCTCAGTTTACATCAATGGCATGCAGGACCGTGAAATTACTGTGGAATATAGCTAGCATAGTCAAACCAGAGATGATTCCGATTTCATACATTGCAACTAGAACACCTAAGACTACCCACATAGCTATACACATAGCTATATAGTGGTACCTAGGTACTGAAATTTAATTTGTCCCTGAAAGTTATCCTACTAATGAAAAATTGAAGTACGCTTGTGTAAAGTTATAATGTCAGGCCAACGCCCAAATACAAATGAGGCCCATAGAATCATACTGTACCAAGCGCCATAGTCAACGTTACTCATCATTACATTATTAGGCCTAATTTGAAACACGTACATATCCGGAGCTAGCAAAAGGATTTTTTTAAATGCTGTATAGCACCTAAGCTACCACGTCTTATCATATTCATTGCAATAATGGGAGTCATTATGGAGCACGGCACAGTATGATTCCAAAAGCCTCGTATGCATTTCGTCACAGGCGTTTTATGCGATGGAAACGTACACAAATACAGTTCACATTTTTTTCATTCGTAGTTGAGGAAATGGAGACCAATGCTAGATTTCATTTGAAAACAGTCCCGAATTATATTCCTTCATAGCATTGCACATCTCGTGCACAACGTGATATCTCAATTTAATATAGGGTCTCACATTCTGTACCTACAGAGCATTGCTAATTGCAAAAGCACAACAGCATTTCAATAAATTAAGGTCTCACCTTCTGCACATCAACAACATTGCGAATGCCATATGCAATAGTGTAACAGTCAAATGAGTCATCAGAAAATGGAAGCTTTTGGGCATCACCACACACCCAGCTGATCCCTGAGTAGCCTAGCTTCTTGGCTCTCTTGACGCCCTCGGTAAGCATGCTCTCACNTGCCATACGCAATAGTGTAACAGTCAAATGAGTCATCAGAAAATGGAAGCTTTTGGGCATCACCACACACCCAGCTGATCCCTGAGTAGCCTAGCTTCTTGGCTCTCTTGACGCCCTCGGCAAGCATGCTCTCACTGAAGTCGCAGATGGTCACCTGCAGGAGCAACAGTACAGTGGTTATCCGGGGACATTAACTGATTAGGCCCTATACTCGTACATACGGCACGTCAGATATTGATATTATTGGTAATGCTGGTGTCAAAAGGTAGCTACATTTTTTCATAAGGGTAATAATTATTATTAGGTCAAGAAAAACGAGAAGTCGAGGCAAGAAAAGGAGCATCGTGACAAAACAGAAAGCTGTGGGGGGGGGGGGGGAGAAAGAGGACAACGTGGGCAGTAAAAGTATGGTAGGTAAGATAGGGACAAGTAAGGAAAGGAAGGGTACAAAAATGGTAGATTCATCAGAACTGAAGACAATACATAGCAGAATGGCTCACATACTTTAATAATCAGTAAGTTATCTCAAGTACATAAAACACCATTAAAAATGAAAAATCTTACAGGATTGATTTGTATGTAATGAAGTAGATACTTTAGTACCTATCTAGCTATTCTGGTAGCAAATAACATTGATCAAACTATATAATAAACAACGTCGTGTGTTTATATGTTTGTAAGTTTCGAGTCACACTTTTAACAAAATAGATGAAAAATTGGCCGGATTACAGATTCTGCAGTCAATTTGCGTTATCATGGGGATTGATCTCAGCTTCTCTTAGCGCGGTTAATGAATCAGATTTTTATCACTTTTCCCGTACATCGACACATTTTTTTCGCTCATTGAAAAATTGATTTGTAGAAAATAGGCCAGGTTGCAGATGATGGCAAATGCATGTCTCAGTGCAGTTCTTTCTCTTCCAACGTTGACGTTCACTCAATGCAGATACGTACAGCTTTTCTAAGCACTCTTTTGCATCGTATTTGTGTTCTCTTCATAGTTTTCCTTCATCCAAACTTCAGCTGCCCTGAGTTTATGCTGATGCTTTTATTGGCTGCAAAATAATCAAAGCAAGGGGCAAGATATTCTTCAGCGATCAGACAGCGGGTAAAAGCATGAGACTTTCTTGAGTGCAAATAATTTTTTCCAATTAAGGGGTCTTCTTTCAAGAGAACAACATTTCACTTGAAGAAAACCTTCCGAGCTTCATGACAGCATCACTATTCTGGATAAGAGCTCAGTATTTAATAGGAGACAATATCGACGACAGGCAAAAAAATAGTCGGAATGTTCCCATGAACACTTTTGCAGTGGTGAGAGAAGAAGGCAGAGTACCTCTGTCTGTAGCACCAAGACTCGCGTAGCCGAGGCTTCTCCATGGTAGGAGGACAGTTCTGAGTCATCACTGATTTTATGACAGATAGGTACTCATTCAAAATTTTATCAATTTTCACTCTTTATACAGTATTTCATCTGTATATAGCCAAAAATTTGAGCTGAGTTCTCCGTTAGGTGCTCTTAGGCATTTCAGACGAAGTCTCAGATTTTTTTTTTATAGTCAGGCCTCCTTGCACCCCTCCTTATTCCTCCTTGGAGCCGAATATAGGGCCTGCCTAGACCCTCCAGCCTAACTTCAAGTTATGAGACGAGCGATCTTCCCTATCCAGCCACACTATAGGCTACCAAAAAAGAAGGGTTTGGGACGCAAAGAGCCTCCAGAGGTACTCTGCCTTCGCTCACCAATGCAAAAGTGTTCATTGGAACATTCAGACTATTTGCATGGCTAGCTCCGGCAGAGTACCTTTGCCTGTAGCACCGAAATCTCAACAGTGGAGCGTTAGCGGCGCAAGGAGGGTTTTTGGGGCTTCTGCATATAGGGTGACAGGCGATTACCAAGGTTGGAAGTGCTTGTAAGCACATCGGTCTGATACCTGAGTTCGCTGCGATCTGCCTACTGTGAGTTAGGTCTTTTATGACCGAAGCGGCCCGATGTGTACCTTTCCGGTGGGGCATTTTGTCCGATCGTGGAACAGGGCTGTAGAGTTATTGGTCCCGAATCAGAGCTGGGTCTCTGCTTGTAGAGTCGCTCTCCTTCTCTTACGGGAAGGGAATTGGACACGAGTAAGACATGTTCTTTTCCTCTTTAGTCAGATCTCGAATCTAGACTAGACTTCCGCCCTGGAAGCCTTCTGACGGTATCCGCAAAAGGACATATCATTAATTATGTTCCTAAACCCATACATGCTCAGGCGGCCGCCGAACTATTGGTAGTTCCAAGCTTGTCGTAGGCGAGTGGCGAAGCATGAACTTACTTACGGCTTCGAGGTCCTCAGCCAGCATTTCGAAGAGTTGATTTACGAACTAATTGCCATTAGGATTCGTAGACCTTCCTAGGTTTTCGCACCAGACATTAATCCACTGGGAATCCCGCGTAAGTCGCTGACCGAGTCAATGGGCTTAACAGCTCTTGCTCACCGAGCGGGTCAGTCTATATACCTTGCATTGTCCGGTTTGTGACCCGCTTCATACGCTCGTAATTTAGGCCTGAGTCGACATAGCTGTGGTGATCGAATGGGCCGCATTGCTCCTGAGGTTGATCGGGTGAAGCCTGCCTTTTTTCGGTATTTAATTACCCCTTTTTGTCTGGGCCAGGTGATAGTGTTGAAAGGCAAGTCTTCGCCTATAAGTTTACGATTCTATCCTCGGAAGCGTAAGTCTGTTACCTTACCCGATTGCAACCGACAGTGCGCTGAGGAACGGAGATTAATCCCTTATTGGACAGCGTAGCGCAAAAGTCTCGCGTTTCTACTGAGGCCGTTCCAGCCCAACCCTGGGTTCAAGGTGACGTATCCTAGACACAGTTTTTTTTGGGGTAACGTTGCTGTGTGGAGAGGCATTTTCTTTCGTCTCCGTTCCTCTGAGCCCAATGATGGGTCTGCTTAGGTACGTGGTCCGAAAGTTCATGATGTACTTTCTTCGGGGAGAGAGAGGCTACTGTTGTATTATGGTATCGCTCGAGCCTGCTGGTCCGTTGTGACTGATCTTCATATCGTCGCCCGCTGGGCTCCCCTCCAACTTTCGCCTTTAACCTTTTCCTCCAGGACTGGAAACTGCAATGTCCTGAGAACGCTGCTGAGAGGGAGAAGTGGACAATCTGGTGATGGTGGGACAGGAAGGTAGAGTGTCAGATATCTGGCCCCTTCTGAACTGTTCACTTCGATATGAGTTGCTAACGAACTCTGTGCAAGATCCGCCCCGAAATGTACTCCGGGAACACGTTTCTCTAGAAGGCAAGTGAAGGGTGAACTGCTATAGCAGGTTAACCTAGGCCTCTATGCTTAGAGGCCCGATAAACACCCTGGTCGATCTTGTACCACAAAGACTGGGGTTCTAACCTGTTCGCTGACTCTAGCCTATGTTGGCTGTGGATTCTGTTTTGAGGTGATTCCTCCTCGTGGGCCGTTCACCAAACGTGTATTCAGATACATTGGCTTTCCACCCTTTGGGCATCGGCCGAAAGCTCTGACTGCATCCAAGTCTTACGCTATACTCCCGCCAGTCGTGCGAGGCTGCTGACGCAGATGTTGCGGAAACTGTTGGTCGTTCCCTACCCTAAAGAGTAGAAGACCGACAATGGCGCGATAACCTTGTACGGCCGGCCCGAGGATTCCTGTACGTCCTGGGAGCCAGGGTTAGGTCCCTGTGTCAAACGTATTGTTTTCCCGATTGGGCCGTTCACGAGCCAGGCTTCTTTAGGCCGAAACGAGATGCCTCTTTTGTTCCTCTGTGGTCGCCTTAGATTGAATGTTGCCCTGTCGTCACCGGTGTAACCTGCTTCTGGACGTTGGCGCTACGGGCAAGGTGACAGCTTGTGTCGCGGCCCGGCCATGCCGAACGTAGTGCGCTCACTTCTTCCGCCTTAGCTTTACCAGATGGTCGATGTGTCTGTCTGGCAGGCGCTAGGACGTTGCGACTCCCTGCTCTCGGAGCCGTGCTGGCGGCTACTACTGCTGGAGGCCTGAGCCCAAGTCTATAAGCTTTAGACTTCGTTTAGAGATTACGTATAGGGATTCCAGAGGGAGTCGATAGGACCCCCTTCGATTACTAATCTTTGCCACCGTTGCTGTTATGAACTATAGCATTAGTACCAAGGCAGTTAGATCGTTTGCCCTCTTGGTGGCGGGTCTGTACTTGCCGGAACCGTCCGCCGATTCGAAATTCTGTGACTATCAGTCAATTAACCGCTAGGCCTGCCCGCGGTCTGGTTAGTACAACAGAGCTCCTATCGCTCCCTGCGGGTGTGAGCTATGCGCCTGCCTAGGGGCCGATGCCTAGTAATAGGCCGGTTCCTGGCTACGAAGCGCAGCAACGAGGGCCCTGGGGTGCGAATGAAACCAAACACTCTTACTGCGCCCACAATGCTGCCGTAGCGACCTAATGAGGGAGTCTATAACTCCCTCTCCCCTTTCTAGAGGAGGGAGGTTCGAGAGCCACGGCTAGGTGGCCGGTTCTGAGCCCTAGTAAGAGGCGACGGCCGGCGGGGGTTACGGACCGAGCACTCTTCGCGTGCGTCAGCTAACGCTATCTGGTCGCAAAATTGAAGGGAAACCTCCCTTCTAGAAACAATATCCTCGACGAATCCTTGTAATCTAGCGGCTACTGCCGTTGTGCAAACGAGGGACGATGAAGGTGTGTCGGGTTAGCTAATCAACCGACGCTCAAGGCCCGTCCGACCCCCTAGAGGGGTAGGCCCTGTGCTGCGGGGCTGTAAACCTCCAGAGAAGAGGCTGCCATAATCTTGAGCTACAGACGGTCTCACTGCGAGCAGATAGTGCTCTAACGCTCCAAGGCGAGGGACCAGCCCGTATCCACTGATGTCTTGCGTTTATCTTTCCTGTCTCCCAAAATGGGGGCTTTGGACGAGTGCGGGAAAGCTTCCGCTCTCAGAGCGGTCGGTGATGGCAATTGCGGGTGATCAAAATAAGACAAGTATTTAGGGGGTTCCCTCAGGAGAAAAACCGCGCCCGGTCCGGAACAACCTTTCCTAGGAGTTGTAGCTACCTACTCAGGCACGATTTAAGTTGATTCTGCCTTTCCAAAGGGTTCGCTGGCCTTTAGGGAGAGCCATAGGCCACCTTAAGGGCTAAGCCGTCGTAGGACAGCGCAGCGCTTCATCAGTCGATCCCTTAGTGTAGGGACAGCAAGCACCCGGATTCTTCCCTAGGGAAGACTGGAGTAGAATCGGGTATCTAGTCAAGAGGGCTTTAACCACCCGATTGCCCTTACGCGGCCATCTAAACCTTGAAAGTGCCTTTCCACCGTGGGAACGTATCGGGAGCGGGTTGGATATGCCCTCCCCGAGGGCGGTCATTCCTTCCGCATGTGGGTCTGTATCAGGTAGCCTAGTTTGTAACCGGACTCTATGTAAGCACCAGGGACTCACTTGCGAGGCCCCCGTTAGGCTCTCCCTCCGAACTGCAGGGGGAAAGTCTCCGGCAGCAGAAGCCATTGTTGCCCTACACTTGGGCGTTACTGGAGCGCTGGTTGGCGCCGAACTCCAGGCTCAAGTAGGTCAACTACCTCAGGAGGACTTAAACCGTTCAGAGCCATCTCCAGAGCAAGACACCGGAAGGACCCCATCAGCGTCGGGGCCGTAGGCGGATTCGGGAAAGAGGGAGCAGTAGACCAAATACTCGCTCCCCCGAACCAGGCCTCTATTCCTGGTGCACTAGGACTTCCCTCCAATAGGTTCCTTTGCTAGGTTCAAGATCGAAGCAGCTGGAGCTCTCGGACCCCTGCAGGGCCAAGCCCTGGGTCCACTGAACCTAGCAGCTTCCACAGTAGTTGGGCTACATCCGGACTGAGTCAATGGAAGAGCCCCCTCTCTAGGCGGGAGACCGTAGCCAGGTTCGGGAGCGCCAGAGGCGCAACTCAGGTTACGATGTGGTCGACCGAACCAGGTAGCAAGGGGTTATAGTGGCAAGTTTTTCCAGCGCAAAACCTTCCACGAACTGTAAAGTGATTAAATATAAACTCAAAAAGAAATGCTGGTTTCATTCACTAAGAGATGACTTTTCATAGCAAGGTTCAAAACTTTCTAAGATAAATTGGTTAGTATTAAAGCAACAAAATTTTTCGGAAAACTAAAAACGTTAGACATGCAAACTCTAAGAACATAAGTTTTCTAATCGTCAACGTGATCTTAAATCTTTAATTTTCAAATTTACACGCAATATCTGTTCAAAAGTTAATTAATTTGAAGTTAACCGTCGACAGCAAGACGGTATGACATTTAATTAATTTAACTATGTTCATAAAGCTTGACAGAAACGTTTCTCAAGTAGACTTTTATTACTTAGAAGGCAGCACAATCTGCTTACCGGTCACAAGTACAAGCGTACCGGCATATCAAGATATTGTACAAATAGTACTAGAATCATTACGAAATGTACAAATATACCAAACAGCAAAGTACTAGATTCATCAATTGTACTGATTGTACCAAGCAATGAGACTGGTACTGAATGGTGAAATAAGTAGTCTAACAAGTAACACTAAAAATGGATAAAGAATGTTCAGCCATCTAGGCAGTGCAAATAAATACAAGAAGCCTGAATAACACTCAGAGCCTCAGGCTATGAACTTCAATAATGTGAAATTTTTGACATCCAATTGGCTGATAATTTGCTGCTAAATTAAATAAATTGTAATGTAATAATCATTGGCTATAAAGAGAGGTGGGCTGACTGGCAGGCCTCCACAAAATTTGGTCAGTCAACTCCTGAAGTGGAACTGAAGAGTGAAGAAGCAATGCAGCCTCGAAATGCGGGACCCTAAATGCACACAGGAAGGCTGGAAGTTAAAAGCAATGATTTAATTTCGAACATGCATAAGAAGTTAGCTAGCTATACGGAAGAAGCTATTAAAAGTAATTATCGTACTTCTGTCAATTTAATTATCTTTATTCAAATTTAATCTAATTTACTAGTTTTTAATTATTCCTTTCATTCAGAATAATAGACAAGAATTAGCATAAACCAAATTTCAACTTATCAAATTGCTTCAAAGCATAGGGCTTAAGTACAGCATAAGTTTGATTAAACTTTAGAAGGAAAGGTATGTTTTGCTATTATTGTACACTTTCTAGCAAAGAATAGGGCTTAAGACAAGGGGAGCGAACTAGCAGTGACCGCAGAAAGCTGAAGAAGCGACGCAAAATGGCGGAGGATCAGGGGGTTCAGCCGATGGCTGAATGGAATGGCTGACAGCTTCTTGAAGTTACTGGCAACTGACAGCCGCAGGGATGACCACTTTGTACTGTAAAAACGATCAGCATACAATTAAACCCTGCCTGCAATTTCGAAATTTACACAAACACTGCACGTAATTGTCCCTACATAGCATTAAGCCAAATGGGTAGGGAAAGGTAAGAAGTATGACATAATAGCAATCAAATTTCACCTAAGAGATCATGCGTCTCCAAATGACGAGGTGATTAGCTCTCACCAAGTTGGGTAATGAGATTAAGAGAAAAGATTAGTAATTAGTCCTCACGCTTTGTTAGTAAAGGTAGAATGAGAATAAGTAATTAGAACGGCATAGGAAGCCTATTCAAGTCATTCGGATGCGCTAGCCCATCTCACAACAACACCGACAGTACTTACATGTAAGACACAGGGATAACGATTCCAAAGTAAATAGAGTTAATCAGCGGAGGACTAAAGAAGAAATGAGTGACACAGGGCAGGCGTTCGACAGACAAATTTTATAGGAAAGTGAAAAAATGAACAGATACCCAAGGGTTAATTACGAACCACAGAACTTTAAATTTCAGCGTTCTAAGGCACTTGCAGCCGAGACAGCCCGAGTTACTTCCCTTCAAGCACCGAAGTTCACACCTCCGTCTCCAACAGCGGCGCTTGCGTCACTAAAGTCTCCCGGCACACAGCGGAGGTACTCAAATTTAAAATTCTCTACGCAGCAAGGAACTACGGCCCTCTCTATTGGCAGGAGGCTTTTCTTGCAACAGAAACGAAGGTTCTACAAAATTCACATTGTCTATCTTCTGTTATATTAAATTACTAGTAGCTTGTACTTGCCCTTCACTTAAAAGTTAATTTGCTCAAAGCATGGAAGATTTAATTTATTGAAGGCTAATGTGTTCATTAAAATAATCCCACAATAGCAAGGTACAACGAGCATTTGCCACCAGTTAGACTGAAAACACGCCACTAGACTTTCAGCGGACTCTTAAATACATCGGCACTTATGATGAGCTCCAAAAAATAACTGGTGCAGTCTACAATGGGAGCTAGGTATGGAAAAAACTCATTCTTAGACACAATTTGCCAGCCACTTCAATTACAGTCATTTCTAGATGTGCTGAATACAGCATTTACAAATTAAACAACAGTGTAGCAGTTGTAGGCAAAAACTACCTCTCCGAGAGAAGAAATTATTACAATAGTGCGCTGAGAACCCCACTCGGAGGTACCCCATATAAGAGTCAGGATCGTAGCAGCAGAGGACCCAGGACCCCTGCAGGACAGAGCCACGGCTCTCCTGACCTCAACACTTCCAAGCGTACTGGGCTATATCTGAACGAAGTCAAGCAAGGGGAAAGGGGCAATTCTAAGCAGAGGGCCATAGCCGGTTAGGGTGGAAGAAAACAGGTAGGCTACTGCCGGCTTGACCAAAACTGGAAGCAAGAGTTTAAAGTGTACCAGGACCTCCAGTCGGAGGTCCCTTGCTAGGTTCAGGATCGTAGCAGCGGGGGCCCCGAGGGTCCCCCAGGGCTAAGCCACGGCTCCCCTGAACCCAGAAGCTTCCATGTGCACTGGGCTACAACCGGACCAGGTCAACGGAAGGGTCCCCGTCTGGGTTGGGGACCATAGCCGGGAACCATCAACGTCGATCTTGAAGCTTGTAGTCCTCTTCGAAGCTCGTGGTCTTCTGGAATGAACATCTCAGCGCTTCCTCAAGAAAAGTAGACTAGAATTGAAGATCACCATTGTTGACCCTAATTGAGTCCAAAATTTCTATAATGGTAGGAGTTCCGAGGAATTTCAAATTCAGATTAAAATCTGGAATATTCAAGAACCCCACGCTGTACTCCTGCTTGTTTCTGACCGCTAGAAGCATCCCAGAAAACACAGCTTCGTCCATTGGGTGGAGGGAATTTATAAGCAAATGCCGAATTTGAAAACGCATCAACAACGCCCACGAGGGTTCGGTAATTTTAGAAAAATACCTCAAAAATATGATAGTGTCATTCTTCAAATTCAGGTTCCAATGAGAAATAGACTATTCAATAATCCCACACTAGACTCCTGCCTGTTTCTGATGAACGCTATAGCGTACAAATATATCAGACTGAGACCACCTGGTGGAGGGGATTTCAAAAGAGAGCACCAAATCTAAAAATTTCCAAAAGCAGAATTAAGTTTGGGAATTTAGTTACAAATATTCAAAGTTTTATTTATTCAAGTTCAGATTCGAATTTGAAATATTCAATAACCCCACGCTCAACTCCCGTTTGCTTCTGATAGCTGAGGTAGCATACCAGATCACAAGGCTAAGTCCACTGAGTGGAGGGAATTTCGTAAAAGAATATGTACTGAATTTGAAAACTTTCAAAAACTTCAAGATGTTCCAGTGAAGTTAAGAATTTAACCCTAAATGAATTTCAGTTAAAGTATTCCACATTCGAAGACTTCAGCATAGAAGCATTCTCAGTTATAGCCAGGGTTGCGGAGTCGGAGGAGTTGAGGGGGAGTCGGAGAATTTGAGGGGGAGTCGGAGGATTTGAGGGGGAGTTGGAGTCGGAATCTCACTTGCTCTAGGAGTCGGAGTCGGAGTCTGCATTTTTAGCCAGACTCCAACTCCAGAATCCCATTTATAAACAAATAGCTACCATTCAATTCTGAATTTTCAGTCACAAGTTTTTTAAAAAAATGGTAAATGTGGGCATTTTTTTTGTAAATTTCTCTTTTACAGCTGTAGCTACAATGTATTTTCCTATTCCATATGACATTGAGAAAATGTTGGGTAGAGCTTTGGCACTCGGTACATTATGTTAGGGGGCGCATGGAGGGGCAAAGTGATCAATTTGGACCAATTGTTCGGAAATTTGCAGAGAACTGTATATGTATTTTTGAAAAAGAAACATATGTTGCTGCTATAATTTTTTTTTATTTTGGCCTTAGTTTTTGAGATAATGGGAAATATAATTATAGGTATATGCATTTTTCTTAGTTTCAAATGAATAGACCCCAATGAGTTTTGATGCTAGAATAAAAGCAATGACAGTTTTGGAATCCTTGAAACATTCCTAACAAAACTTTTGACCAGGATTTTCCATTTTTGCCCTCTTCACTAACACAGCTGAAAACAGATTATTTACCTCCGCCAAGGAGGTTATGTTTTTGTCGTGTTTGTCTGTCTGTCACCAAGATAACATCAAAAGTCTGGAACCAATTTGGACGAAATTTACAGAGATTGTCAGGTATGTTAGGAGGAACAGATGATTAACTTTTGGTGAAAGTATGTCCATCCATTTGTTTGTCTGCCTCATTTTTCTCATTGCCATAACTCAAACAGTTATTGATGGATTATCATGAAATAAACATGAGTTGTTAAGTATATAACAAAGAGTGAATGATCAAATTTTGGTAATGATCCGTTTGTTCGTTCGTTTGTCACAGTCTTTAATACTACGGTAGTTAGCACATTAACTGAAAAATAAAGAATGGATCTTTATGAAACTTAGAGGGGTTGTTAGTAATGTTTAACCCTTTCGCTATGGAAATTTTGCCCTTTTATGAGGTTCTGCAGGAGTCTCATAGAAGACACTATCATTGTAGGTCACTTGAGCTCACCTACAGTTTAGTTCAGTCGAAGATAAAATACTACTACTGACTTCCGCCGGATTGTTAAATATGTTGTCTGAATTCCCAGGGAAAGAAACAACGCACTGGTTTTAATAATCAAAACTTTGATGCTGCGGGACATATACGTACCGTCAGTATCGAAAGGGTTAAAGACATAAATGATTGAATTTTGGAGCAGATCGGTTTGTTCATTTGTAGGTACAGTGGAACCCCGTTTCCCCGGACAGCACGGGGGAAGCCTCTTCCGGGAAACTGAAATTTCCGGGAGAACGAGAAAATCTCAATTCCCGGAAAACCCCCTTTTGGACGTCTGTCCGGTAAATTGAAACGATTTCCGGAAAATTCAATGCCAGAAAAACCGTGGTTTGCCGCGCATTGGTGAACCGATTTGAAGCTATTTCCAAAATTGACAGTCCACACATCATTTTACATGTAAATCTATGCTTGAAGTACCAAAAACTTGAGCAGTATTAGTGTTATCCCGACTAGCGGTTTTTGCGAGTGATTGCATCCACGTTATGACACAATTTTCATTAATAACCTTTTCTGTAAGAGCATAAGCCGCAAAATCTTTTAAGGACAGTTATATACCTACCTCATGTTAGTTCCGTCCTGCACAAGAAAGCTTGTTTCTGCTGCTACGCTAGCATTAGTGCTATCGCTACTTGCGCGATGTTGCCAGTGGTCGCACCTGCGTGATCGCACTATTTTCCTTAATAACTTTTTCTGTAATTGCGTAAGCCACAAAATCTTTATGGGGGCAGTTACCTCATGATAGTGCCGTCCTGCACGAGAAAGCTTGTTTCTGCTGCTACGATAGTTAGCGTTATTGCGACTTGCGGAATTAATCACATTCACATTAAAAATCCAAAATTAAACCCATAAATTTAAATCCCAAAAATAGCACTTCTTAAACGAACACAACAATGTTCAGACAACTGAACGGAAATGGAGGTTACATTCCATTTCCTGGAAGAGAGGCTGCGCAAGAGGCGAATTTCAGTATCTCTGCAGCGTCACTTCCGGGAAATCTTTTGAAAGTCCAGAACTTTTGCCAGACTTTTTCCGGGAAATACCGAAGTTTTCCGGCATTCCGGCTTAGTTTCAGTTTCCCGGAAGGTTCCGGGAAAGTCCCGGAGAAGTAAAAATATTCCGGGAAAAAGAGAAGTCCGGGAAACCGAGTTCCGGGAAAACAGGGTTCCACTGTTTGACTCATGTTTGTCAGAACATTTGTTAGCAGTAGATATAGCTCAAAAAGTTATGAACGGATCTTCAAGTAAATTGCACAAGCTGCTATTACTATCAAAAGACACAAATGATTAGATTTTGGAGTTTAGGCCTGTACAACGAAAATTATGGTTTCAGAGCCAATTTCAATATTTTGCTACCATTGCCTCGCTTGGCCGAGGNTCAAGAAAATTGCACAAGCTGCTATTACTATCAAAAGACACAAATGATTAGATTTTGGAGTTTAGGCCTGTACAACGAAAATTATGGTTTCAGAGCCAATTTCAATATTTTGCTACCATTGCCTCGCTTGGCCGATGTATGCGCTCTCAGAGTGCTCTAGTTTCCGAATGTTTTAGTTAGGTAGCTAGTGATTGGACAGAATAGAAAATGGAGTCCAGCTCTGTAGTTTTGTTAAGATTGGTTCAAGGATTCCAAAACTGTCATTTGTTTTATTGTAGCATGAAAACTCAATGAGTTCTATTCTTTTGAAATTTAGAAAAAAATGCATAGGTATATTTATTTATATATCTATTAGAAGCAAGTGAAGAAATTTTGATACCCACGACGCGCGTTTCGCTGTTTTCCAGCTCATCAGGTGGGAGGGTCAAAGTTGTTAAATTTAGTTCTTGAAATTTTGTGAAATTTAGAGATAGAGAGGTTACAATACTGTAGGAAGGTGTTACTATGATACTGGCTGTTCCAAACGAACAAGTGAAATTTCCAATCAAGCAAATGTTTTGTCAATTTTCAACTACAGTCTGCTGCATTAATTCCAATTACTGCACGTTGCAGATACGCAGATGTACCGGGGGCGACAGTTTACAACCCGCCGTAGATAAAAGGCTGGCACATCAGCATAGCAGTCTTCGTAGTAAATACAAATTTCATTTGTACGTTTGAAACAGCCGGTATCATAGTTACACCTTCCTATGGTAACCTCTCTAAATTTCAAAAGATTTCAGAACTAAATTTAACAACTTTGACCCTCCCATCTGATGAGCTGGAGAACAGCGAAACGGCCGTCGTGGGTATCAAAATTTCTTCAATTGCTTCTAATCGACCTACATCTATGCCATCTCAAGAAAATATTTATATATGTACCATAAAACGAGGTAACCTGGGACGATTTTTGAAATTTTTTGTTGATAACTTCTTGCTATGAATGATTTTAGCTACAAACTCTGTGTCATTTTGTAGGTCTGGATGAGAGCTACAGAGTGGTTTATAAGAAAAAAATTTAGCTTTTAACCATAGCTGACAATAAACGAAAAACGAGAGTCCCAAATTACCCCATCATCCGTGGCTACTCGGTACACCTGTAATAAATTTTAGAAACATGCTTTAAAACTATTTTTAGAAGCTCAAATGTCTTTAATGATGATAATGGATAGAGTGTTGCAACGAATTTTTCTCAGTGGCTCGCGAAGACAGAACACCTTCTGTCGGTATCACCGACATACCCAAGACGAAGCAGGGAGGGGTTTCATGGCCTCCCCTGAGTTGCTGGTGTGAATGATCCTGATCTGAACTAATTTATTCTCTTGTATCTCGTGATCTTTCCTTCAGACAATCCAGGAGTTTCAACATTGGCCTGGTAGAGACTGTAAGTCGCGTCTTGGCCTTGAGGGTACCTGGTAACTATCTTTAGTGCGTTACCGTACCCCTGACCTTTAGGTAAAATATAGGCCTAT
>LQNS02000138.1:17430301-17451449 GCA_001587735.2 Parhyale hawaiensis
TGTCCCATCACGTTCGAAGAGTAGCTACCGGCTGAGGGATCAGTTGATATGCTAACCGAGCACTATCGTCTGGTCTCTGGTCTAGGGAATACAGACGTGAACGAGGGCCCTTCACGATCGACGAGCACCGGCTAGAGGATCAGTTGATCTGCTAATGAGCATTATCTCTGTCCTCTAGCAGAGGGGAATACCGATGTGAAGCTACACGTCGCCACGATCGAATAGTACTTGCTGGGGGATCAGTTGATAGGCTATAGGCTAATCGAGCACTATCTCTCTCCTCTAGTCTAGGGAATACCGACGTGAGCTCTGCTACGCCACAAATCGACGAGTACCGCTGGAGGATCAGTTGATATGCTATCGAGCATTATCTCTGTCCTCTAGCTGAGGGGAATACCGATGTGAGCGATGTCCCGTCACGTTTAAATGATACCGGCCGAGGGGTCAGTTGATATGCTAACAGAGCACTATCGCCTGATCTAGGGAATGCCGATGTGAACGTGGGCCCTTCACGATCGACGAATACCGGCTGGGGGATCAGTGGATATGCTATCAAGCTTATCTCTGTTCCTCTAGTCTAGGGACTACAGAGTTGAAGCTACACGCCGCCACGATCGACAAGTACAGACTGGAGGATCAGTTGATATGCTAATCGAGCCCCATCTCTGTCCTCTGATCTAAGGAATACCGATGGGAGCCATGCTTCGCCACAGTCGACGAGTACAGGTTGGGAGATCAGTGTATATGCTAATCGAGCAATATCTCTGTCCTCTAGTTTAGGGAATACCGACGTGAGCTCATCTCCACCAGGATCGACGAGTACCGGCTGTGGGATCGGTGGATATGCTATCGTCCATTATCGCTGTCCTCTAGTCTAGGGAATACCGATGAGAGCCAGGCCTCGCCACAGTCGACGAGTACCGGCTGGGGAGATCAATTGATATGCTATCGAGCACTATTTTCTGAACCCTGGTCTAAGGAATACCGACGTTAACGACGGCCCTTCACGATCGACGAGTAAGGTTTGGGGGGATCAGTTGGTATGCTATCCAAGCACTATCTTATGATCATCTCTAATCTAGGAAACACCGACGTGAACAGTGTTCCACCAACGATTGACGAATACAGACTAGTGAGATTAACCTAGCACTATCGTCTGATCTCTGCTCTAGGGAACCCCGACTTTTTCCATCAGTTCCGCCACGATCGACGAGTTCCGGCCGGTGGGATCAGTTGATACCTATGCTAACCTGGCTCTATCTTCTGATCTATGGTTTAGGGAATTCCGATGTGAGCGAGGTGTCACCTCGAGCGACGAATACCAGTTTGTCAGATCGGGTGAGATGCAGTATGTCACCATCATCTGATCTCTGGCCTCGGGAATTCCGACGTGTACGACGTTTCCGACATGCTCGATGAGTACCGGCAGGGGGATCAGAGATATGCCGAGGAGGCATTATCAGCTGATCTCTGGCCCCGGAAATTCCGATAGGTTCGATGGTTTTCTCTTCACGCGACGAATACCGGCTGGGGGATCAGTTGGTGGGCTAACCTAACACTATCTTCTGATCTCTGGTTCAGGGCATACCCACGGGTGCCATGTCCCGTCATGATCTTTGAGTTCTCGCAGGTCGGGGCAGTGATATGTTCACCAAGCCCTATCATCTGACATCGTGATTACCGGTGGGCAAATTGAATTACCTAGGTGGCCGAGTTCGCCGGTGTAGACCGAAGAACAACAACTGGTGTTGTTAGCACCGTACCGGCACGAGGGTTAAGTACCGTCTTGACTAAGGACGTGTCTGATGTGCAATAACGGGAGCCTCGCTCCTGTTGTCACTACTCTTTTTCCAGCCGTACTGTGATTTCCGACATGACGGGCGAAGACAAGCGTCTCCGTAGTTTCCGCCTAGGCCATACGATTAATCAGTATGGGCAGACCAAGTAGACAGACCAAGAGGTCCCGGGAGGTTACGGCGTGATCCGACGAACAACAGCAAGAGAGATCCGGCAGAAACAATTCCTACGGGAATACCGCTGTGTACGGCGATTCGGTCACGATGACGGAGTTCTTTAAGCCGGGGTTAGATTAATCTTGCGTTTTCAGTTGGTTCCAGATAAAGGGAATACCGACGTGGGCAATGGGTTCCGGCACGTTCGACGAGTACCGGCTTGCTGGATCAGTGGTAGGCTAAACTAGCGATACCATCTGACCTCTGATATCGAGAATGACAACGGGCCCGATGAAGTCTGGTATAGTCCGATGAGAACAACAAGAGCGTGAAGGCCCGGGATTTCCTGAGTTAAATATCTCCTGTTCTCAAATGACCACCGTTATCCCGATAAGCCGGAACAGTGATAAACTGCCCAAGCACTTTCTTTGTATCGCTGACAGCTCCAACAGAACGTAGAGCGCGTAGTGTCCTGGTATTAGATTCTCCTACTTGGAATTGCTGTCTTTTCTTCCCGGCACGATTTCTGAGGCCGGCAGCTAGGATCGGCTAAGAGCAGAGGAACAGGGCCTCCTGATTTCCAGATTAAGAAATACCGATATCACCTGGTCTGCCTGACCTCTGACAAAACACGGGCTACGAAATTAGCCCCGAAGCGGAACTAGGGCTTGCGTCGCATCTAACGCAGACTCATTAAGAGGTCGGTAAGGCTGACAGGGCTGGCCTGTCCTGTAGAACATCAGGGGATCCTTGTACTAGGGCTCAGTTACGAGGCCGCCCAGGCTATGGAGCCGCACTGGGTACCGGGAGAGAGACTCTCAGGTCCCACCTAAGGCTGTTGTCCATGCTGGTCTGAAGTACGACTGTAAGGGTTCAATGGTAAGACTGAGGTTCCTTCACTCGGTTTTTTACGCCTAGGGCTATCAAATTAGAGCTCCAGAGCGGCCAAAGAGGTTTAGGATTAAGGGCCTATACGAACGTTGCGAGCAGGCTGAAAGCCCAGGGTGCAGGGAGGAAAGCCCCTCCAAGAGTAGGTACACGGCCTCATCTCCTAGCACTTTACGAGGGTCCGTCGAGGACAGACCAAGACCTCTATAACCAACTGCTTGTTCAGCGTCTAGACTAGCTGCCATTATAGTGAAGTATCACAGTAAGACTGGAGCAGCCTAACAGGTCGCCGAAGTCCCAGACTGGTTAGAGGGCATTCCTGCAAAAACAGAAACTGAAATAGACGGGATACGGAAGAGTATCCGATTCGCGGGGTCCCTTACGCGGGCTAGTAGAACCGAGTGCTAGCTCAGAGCTAAGAATCCATCTCTTACAGACTATCGTGGTCTGTTAACGTAAGTTGACCCAGAGGGTACCTCACGAGCTCTTCTCACGGGGACAGCTCCGGGCTTCTCACTTACAGAAGCTGGTTTTTCTCCGTCGGCTATACACTAGGGTTCGTTATTACAAGGGGTGGCTTGGTTTTCGTCAGATAGAGACTAGTCTACTCTCATCTAAACCTCCTTTTGGCAAAATCACGGCATTTGTTCTTTGGTGAGCAATCACTTTACACGCCGAAACTAAGGTTCCCATCGGACCCGAGTAGAATGCTGCAGTTCGACTTCAGGGATTCCTGTGCTTCGATCGACACAGACAGTTCAGTTCTGGCACCGTTATCTAACCTACAGCTGCAAACAAAATAAATTGTTTGCTCCACAGCACCTCCTAGCTTTTCGAGCCGCCATAGCTTTTCACTTAGTTGGCTGCTTCAAAGAAGATAGTGATTGCTGCCAGAGTCAGGTAGAAAATGAGACTCCAAAGTCGCAGTCTAGTATAGACCTGCCCCTTTTTCAACCTAGGCAGAACTCCCTAGAAGGGACAGCAGGCGTCTCGAGTTGGTCAAGAAGCCAGATTGATCAAAGATCAGCTGTCTTATACCTAAACAGGTTCAGAATTTCCTTCGAATTTGGAGTAAGTCTTGCTCATGCCGTTGTACGGTATTGGACTTTGAAATTTTACCAAGTCCCTTTACTTATACCTATAGGAGCTCAAGACTTTGAGTTATTCAATTCCTGAGCTGATACGTATATGGGAGCAGGACTTCATGTTTTTTACTAAGTGTAAAAAAAACGGGAGTTGCAGATAGGACTATGAATTTGAACAAAATTTCAACACGGCCTAACCCACTCCTGCCAAGATAAGGTGGTAGCTTAAAGTTTTCATCCGGCTCCCCATGCATATATAAAAACAGGATTTGGCATTGCGTATAGGTTCTGGCTTTAGGCTTAGGCGAGACCAAGACTGAGAATTTATGTATACACCAACTCCTGGGTGTAACACGGTACTGCATACCCTAGTCGACGAAGCCCTGTTGGCCTTAGCCATTCACTACTTCGGGTCAGGATTATGGTAACTAAAGGGATTTGTATAAGCAAGTCTGAAGGGACTTGTCAGGAGTGAGCCGAAAATTCTTTAGCAAATACAGGGCAAACCAACAAGATGTACAATTGGATACTCAACTTTTCATATGGTTTGGACTTAGTTCCATGAAAGCATTTTTCATGGAAGCGAGACTAGAGGAAATGCAGTAACTACCGTCCAAAACTAAGGGACAAATTTTGAAAACGGTATAACTTTTTTCTAACCAAGCCAGGTACTTCTTCTTCTCCACACTATTAGCCAGTAAGATGTTGATTATTGTGTTAGAGTTTGAGACATGTATGAAGAATAAATAGAAAGGTTATGAACGAAAAGCTTTTCTCTTGAAATTTATTAGGTCCGAAACTAAGGCATAAAAAAAAGGAAAATTTAGTTAATTTCTTATTCAGTCCGTATTTCTTTCTTTACATCGAAGACAAAGTTTGACACTGCCATTTGTAAACATTGCTGTTTGTTTCATGATGGCACCGCGTCAGAAAGTTGATTATATCCTGCGACAAGATATCAAGTTGCACTAGAATAATTTCACTGTTAGAAAAATTTCTGAGAAGGTAAACCGTTCGAAAAGTATTGTGGGCAGAATAGTGAAGTCGTGCGATGAAACCGGCTGCATTGATGCCCCTAAAAAAGCTGGGAGGCCCCGTAAAACGTCAATGAGAGAAAACAGAGTCAGCGTGCGTCATTGAAGGATCGTTCTAAGTCCTCAGCTGCGATAATTAGGGAAGTAGCTAAATGACACAACATGACATTGTATGAACGTCTCACGTCAGACAGTTTCTCGGCGCCTTCAAGAAGTAGGGTTATTTGCAAGATGCCACGAAGAAATCGCTTGCGAGTGCCAAGAATAAGAAAAAGAGATTAGAGTTTGCAAACAAACATGTTAACTGGCCCCATGAAAATTGGACTAGTGTTTTTCAGTGATGAAAGCAAGTTCAATTTGTTTGGTAATGACGGTAACAACTTTGTTAGAAGACGTGAAGGTGAAAAATCAAGTGTAAAGGGAACTAAGAAGGCTGTGAAGTTTTGCGGCGGGAGTGTGATGGTTTTTGGTATGTTCTCTAGTCAAGGGACATCGCCTCTCGTTCGTTTGCAAACCCGTGTGAATGCTCATGTGTATGTATAAAAATCTGTTGGAAGGTATTGTGCCTAATATTTTAAACTCAGGTATCCCCAGCCCTATCTTCATGCAAGACAATGCCCCCTGCCACAAGGCAAAGACAGTCATGAGTTACCTTGAGCAGCAAGATCTCGAAGTTATGGATTGGCCACCCCAAAGTCCTGACCTAAATCCGATGGATAATCTTTGGAAAACACTATGGGTAAAAGTTATGGCAAGAAACCCTATCAGTACGAAAGATCTTTGGAAAAAACTTCAAGACGAATGGGCGAAAATTACTGTTGAAAATTGTCAGAGTCTCATTCGGTCATGTACTTGACGATCTGCAGCTGTAATCGAAAGCAAGGGACTATTTACCAAATATTGATGGTTCACCACCATTTTGCTAAATATCTCTAGCAAAATATTGAGTTAAATGCATTTTTTTTGTTTGTCCCATAGTTTTGGACGTTATAAATTTCAAGAGAAAAGCCTTTCGTTCATAACTTCTATTATCCTCCATACATGCGTTAAACTTTTAACACAATCATCAACATTTTACTGGCTATTAGTGTGCAGAAGTATCTGGCATGATTAAAAAAAAGTTATACCATTTTCAAAATTTGTCCCTTAGTTTTGGACGGTATCTATTGTAGGAATCAGTATGATAAATCTTGGAAAAAATTGGGGCGCAACAGCAGAGCTACGCAAGACTTGGGTATTGCAGATAATAACCATACATTCGTGGATAAGCTCGCATCTAGAAGCCTCGAGAATTTCAAGCGGCCGGTGAAGTTCATCTACCATATAGCTATAGCCTAAGACAATACTACTATGGTATAGAGCATACCGAGTTAAAGACGGGATTATCCGTTGTCAGGGTTCTCTGAGGGCGGACGGTATCGTTTAGCTCTTGTGGCTTACGTGAGTCGGCCTCCTCTGACGAGCCGGGGCAATATGATGCCTGTGCGGACGGTCCCGGTAATACGCGCGGGCCGTCCGGCTTGCTAGGCGGCCTGTAGCTGTCGGCCGTAGCGGCTAGCTGCTTTGGCTTGCGTGGGGATCCCTCCTTAGGCGGCAGACCTTTGAAAGACCACGGGTGCAGCCGTCGCCGTGTGGTTCTGCTAAGGCTTTAGTGGAGGGATCCTAGGAAGACCTGGGAGTGCTCTCTTCACAGTGTTTAGTCCGCTAAGGCTAACCAGTTCGTGTTCCTGGTCGTGTGCCAGACTGCGAGAGCGTTCTTCCTGACAGGTTACCCTCTCAGGCGCAACCCGTCCTTCGAGAAAAACGTAGCAAAAACAGTCATTTGCTAGTTTTATCTTGAGCTATCTTGTAAAAAGCGGTCACCTACCGTATCCGGTATCGGACCACAGATGATCAATTACAGGATATTACTCAACAATACTCTGTTCGCACAATACAAATGTGAACTTCGGAGAATACTATTTAAAGTTACACAGATAAACAGTTGTACACAGTTGACAACACTGGAGAACTAACACGAGCGGTAAATATATATTCCAGCGGTGACTCAACCAAGTTACAGGCGGGAGCCGCAGCACCTATGACAGGCAGTAGCGCACCCGGCGCCGTAAGCCTACGCGCTGGAAAGCGCGACGAACCCAGTAGTGCAAGGCCTACTGACTGTCGTAAGGGGTGACTATGCTGTTCTCGGAGCGGCGTGATGGTGAGTGGCACCTGGCGTGGCGTGACACCCGTCGAATATTTTCCAGGGGAATAATGCCTCAGATAGGCCTTGCTGGATTTACCATTGGCTAATCGCATAGGAAAAACAAGAAACTGCTGAAAAACAAGCTTCTGTATGTAATTGCAGGAGGCGATCTAGTTGAATACACCGTCAAGCTAACAAGGGGCCGAAGGTCCTTTCCTTTTGAGAAAGGAAAAGAGCAAGTAACAGACAGGGAGACAGATAACAGCAGAGTGGCTGATACGAGGCATCTTAAATTAGACAAGCTTATGCACAGAGAGGCTTCAAAGATCTTAATTTATTTGCACCCCTCCAGCTCAGGACGCCTCAGAATCCCGCCCTGCTCCGTGAAACTACGCCGTTGGAAAGTCTGTGCTACCGACTACTGACAGAGGTTCTCTGCCGGGAGCAAACCACTGAAAAAAATTGGAATGTTCCAATGTACACTTTTGCAGTGGTGAGCGTAAGGTAGAGTACGGTACCTCTGGAGGCTTACTCTATGCCCTAATTTCATACGTTCTGGGCTGACTTTTTGCTTGTCGTGTGGAATAACTCCTGGCGCCCTGAGCCTGGTATATATAGCAAGGGGTGAAGAGGTCCTGAAAAACGGAAAAAAATCTGAAATTTTCCAAAGTTGATTCCTGAACGGGAAACTGGTAAATTAGCAGATTTTAGTACAAGGTATCTAACATGCACATGGGACATCAACAAAATTTGATTAAGTTTATACTCTACACACAAGATACCAAGTCAAATTATGTGAGAACTACTGAACAAGTAAAGTTACAGGTTTTATAAAGGAACATCAAAATTTTGCTACTACTACAAGCTTACATTCTACAAATAAGCATGCTAAGTCAAATTTTGAGAAGTTTAGACTCATACTTACATATATACTCTTAAATATTGCAGAGTACTTGCCTGTCATTAAATGGTGTGACGACTCGATATATCCTCCTGATCTGGAGTCCCCTCGAATTGGGTCTAGGTGCTACTGACAGAGGTACTTTGCCTCACGCTCACCACTGCCAAAGTGTATATTGAAACATTCCAACTATTTTGCGTTTTGTATGTATTCTCTGGACATGATGGAACCCTCAAGGGGCATAGGGTTGTGTTAGTTTAGGTTCACTCATCCAGTGTTAGGGGGTGTAGCACAACGAGCGGGACTCAGTAGGTGCTCGCAGCGGGGCTCTGTAGGTGCCTCCAGCGGGGCTCTGTAGGTGCCTCCAGCGGGACTCGGTAGGTGCCTCCAGCGGAACTCGGCAGGTGCCTCCAGCGAGACTCTGTAGGTGCCTCCAGCGAGACTGTAGCTGCCCCCCACCGGGACTTTGTCGGTTGGTGCCCCCAACGGGACTTTGTCGGTCGGTGCCCCCAGCTGGACTCTGTAGGTGCCCCCAGCTGGACTCTGTAGGTGCCCCCAGCGAAACTTTGTAGGTGCCCCCAGCGGGACTCTGTAGGTGCCCCCAGCGGAACTCTGTAGGTGCCCCCAGTGGAACTCTGTAGGTGCCCCCAGTGGAACTCTGTAGGTGCCCCCAGTGGAACTCTGTAGGTGCCCCCAGCGGAACTGTGTTGGTAAGTTACCTCAGCCTTTAGCTAGGCCTTTGGGAGCTCTGTGTTTTGTGTCTACTTTCCTTCCAATTTCTTACTCCTGCCGATCTTACTTCCATCTGTTCTTCCTCCTCTTTCCCGACTAACTGTTCCCACGCGCGTTGATCCTGTTTGGAAACACTTCCGTACATGAGTTCAACATTTCTATCGACATACTAGAGCCAACGTCTGTCTTTATGCCCACTTTGATTCCTTCCCATCTCATACTCCTACTGATCTTTCTTCCCTCTGTTCTTCCTATTCTTTCCTGACTTGCTATTCCCATGCCCTTTGACATGTGTAGGAACACCCTCGTGCATGGGTTCCATCTATCTACCATCATACTAGGCTATATGTTCCTTCTTTCTTTCTCTGTGATATCGCCCCGTTGTGGAAACGGGGACTTAAACTGATTATAATAAATTTCTCTTCTTTCTCAGGCTGATCCTTTCTACGCAAATCGAGCCTTCTGGCGGTCGTGTTCTGTGATGCTGGGATCTGTTCTTGAGAGCACCTTCAAATCTAATTTTTATATCCAGCTTTGTTCGTTTCCAGCTCCTAATGGTGAGTATTCTCGTTACTTGAAGAGGTAGCTATGACATGGGCACGCTTCTGATTTTGTACCAGTGGCCATTTTACTGTTGTAGCTCAAGAAGCAATCGTTGTGTCACTGCGTCTTTTTCATCAATCTATATTATAATTCTGCTTGAGGCTCCGTCTGTATGTCCGTCCATCCATGTGTGTGCACGTTACGCCTTTCAATATTAGGTAGAGAGAACTTCAACTTGCAAGAAGCTCTGATTTTCGCTGGAAGGTAGATCACACATACCGTAGCTGTCTTCTTTTCGCATCTTGAAAAAACTTTCAGTTCTGGAGCAGAGACATGAAGTTAATTTCCCTCGTATCATATCTACCCATTTTCGTTTTTTCATGTTCACCCCTTTTACCACCTCCAGGTCGCTAGACACTGTTAGGACTTAGCCCAGGGATTCCCACTGCCCATTACCATCTGATTGTCTTATCATCTTACACAAGTGAGATTCTGATATAAATCGTAACAATCTTTTCCAGCTTGATTACTTTTATAATCGTTTCAAAGTGTAGAAATAAGATTAATTACTAAAAGCATTTTCCATCTTCCAGACCGTACATCAGGCCGCCGCACGGGACGTCAGCCGGCACGCGCCACGCCTGGCTGAACAGCAGTCCGCCAGCGCCAGCCTTCAGCCAGGTGGCGCGGCAGCCAGTCAGCCACCCCGCCAGTCAGCCACCCCGCCAGTCAGCCGGCTGGCGGTTATCTCGGGGGTTGTAGTGGTCCAGCTCTCTATGCCCACTTGCAAGGAGCTTCTGTTGAGAAGGAGGGAGCCAGTAGCCTAGACCGTTGAAGCTCAAGAGTCTCTTATAGCTGTCAGCCAGTTGTCCCTTGCACCAATCGCATATCAGTAAAGAGTCTCTTATGGCTGCAGCCAGTTACTTAAGCACCAATCGCATATCAGCAACTCGGTTCGTCTGCTGCTCCCCCGTCTTTTCCACCAATGAGCGTGTCAGCCATAAGAGATCTGGTTGACTCGCTGGCAAGTCTGTAACTGGGCCACAAAGCTCCCTCCTTCTCTATTGAAGCTCCTTGCCCACTTGTGAAGTCGGTGCGGCAGGTTCTCTGGTGCCTACCTCCTCCGACTTCATGGACATCTACTGTAACTCCTGGCAAGCCTTGACTTGTAAAAGAAGAAACCCTTTACCTATTTATATTCAGCTAAGAGATACTTTGTGAATAACTTGCGTTAAAAAAAAAATTTTTACTTGCAGGTATGGGACCACACCCGACTTGACCGTTGGGTGTCCTCGCCCATTACTTGTCTTAGAGTTTAAGGTTCCGGTACTTGGCATTGCTTCCAAGTCCCATAACACCACTCTTGAGACAGCAAGGGAAGTTAGAAAAAAATCTTTACTTGCAGGGTATGGGACCACACCCAACTTTACGATTGGGTGTCCTCGCTCATTACCTATCTGAGAGCTTGAGGAAGAAAAAAACATCTTTCGTACATTGCCCTGAACACTTATTCCACCCTGGCTCTGCTTGGAGTTCTGATCTGTTCGGTGTCTCACGCCAAACTGTGAGAGGCATGTGGTAATACCCCTTACCCTAGCTACCTGCACCTTTTTTAGCGGGATTTTCGCTAAGAAGGTATGCGCTGGCGTAACCTAATAGCGCAGTCAACTAATGTCGATTACCCGGCTGCAGAAGCCTGCTTCGTATGCCAAGAACGACGTTGACGCGATCACCCCTTGATCGAAGGGTCGTAATTCAGCACGAGTGCGTCCTACGGTCTTCCCGCTTGGGAGTGTAGCTACATCTTTACACTCCTTCAATCAGACAAGATGACAATACTGCCTCTCAAAATTACGTCGCAGGCCGGACCACGACGCTGCTTTGTCTGTCCCCAGGTCTCGGACCGCAAACATCTCCTTACCGCGGACCTTCAAAACACTTAGCTTAGGTAAGTGTCGTCACATTCTGATGCTTGTATCTCGTGGCAGGAAGTTGAAGCAACTCAATAATCTCTCCCTGTTCTTTCAGATTTGAGCTGACTGATCGAGAATCATGACTTCTGAGTGCAAACTATGTGGCTAGTTTAAAGGCCACGAATGTTACTTGCATTCACTATGCCTCCTGGACGAGGAGACTATTCATTTTGTCTTTCTTCCTACCCAGCGTGTGTGAAGCTGGCCATCAGCATCCTGCGCAACAAGAGAGACCCGGCCATCAAAACATGGAAAAACCGGCTCAGCTACATCAGAGCGGTCAGACAAAAGCTCGTTAAAACATCTCAGAGCATCAACCGTGACCACCTCTGGGATACCGAGGTCGAATCGGGCGAATCAAAGCCTACGATCCGTCGCGACACCATTTTCTGTCACGAGACAAGGGCTTGGATGTGCTAACGGCCCTCCAAGGTTTGGGTCCTGCCTACGGGAGCTCCTTGCAAACCCTCATCGTAATGGCCGAAATATCATCCTGCCACACATTCTCGCTGGGCTCAGTCAGGTCAGATCCGGAGGACTGGCCACCGAGGACCCTGCCACAATATCGAGGACCGAAGCCCTCACCAGTGCTCTCCCAACTTTCTTGCTCTGGGGTCTCCCCCACCTCGGCAGGAGCCCCGCCTCCTCGCAAAGACACCTCAAGAGCGGTATCTCATATCGGCGCCGAGCCATTCCCAGGGCTTTCATCTTCGTCTGGTGTCCCACCTTCCAGGGACGCGCCGCCTGATGCAACAACAGCCCCAGATTCACCTGGGGTCGTGATCTCATCCTACTGCTGAGGACTCCCTCGACCATCAACTTACGAGCTCTTCCAGTGTGATTCATCAGCACCATCTACACCGGACCACCAGACTAGTTCGCCAGGACGAACTGCTCAAGCACCGGCAGGGCCCCTACCATACCGTGTCCGGTGGACGCTCCATTGGCAAAGACTGCCTGGTTCTACTTACTGTCTCAAGCTACCATCAACTCCGTCGAGCCCCAAGAGTTCACTTTTGCCGGGAAAATCTTTACCATAATTCATGTGGAGTTGACCTTGCTAATTCATAGCTCGGCTACTTGCCCGTTAATCGCGCCAAGACCAGAGGCGCTACAACACGAGTGCGTATGCATGTTAATAGCGGCGTGCATACAACATGACAGGGACACTCAAGAGTTCCCCCGATTTTTTCCTGGCTCTGTCACACTTGGTGAACTCTGCGTCACCAACCGTTCAACCATGACAAATAGATCTCTGCACACAAAAGGTAGCGGTCCTCAGTAAATCTTCTTTCGCACGACAACAACAGTCATCCCCTTCCAAACCGGGTCAATGACCAAAGTTACCTTGGACTCTTTCAGATGGGGACAGTTCCCCTCTGTTCGACACGCTCTCGGCCAGCATCATGCCTTTGGCCTTCCAAAATACAGGGCATACCCTGCGGAGAGCCTGGGGCCTGCTGGAACAACGATCTATCAGAGAAGATTCTCACCTGCACCATCAAGCATGCTAACACCTGGCCACGTTCGAAACTCTCCACCTAACCCACACCCTGCTGTCCTCTACGGGAAAAATACCTCGAAGTCTAAGCTACTGCAACTGACCTCACTGGCAGCGCAGGTACTACAGTCTTGCCTAATAATCTTCCAGGCGCAAGCCCACCACCACCTCTCAACCTTCGGAGACCACAGGAGGAAGCAGCATAATTTCACCGCGGAAGACAAGTTTCCGCCTGCGGTATCAGGCCCCTGAGGGAAGCCTCGATTTTCTCTCTAGATGGAGATCTATTCCCCAGAGAAACCGTCGAACAAACCGATCATATTTCAACTACCGTCTACCCTAATACCTTTCGGCCCGCAAGAACTCTTTACTAGCTATCAAGTAAAGCGCCCTATCCGTGGGCCAATAAATAACAGCCGCACCGCGTCTGAGCTAAACCAACCCAAACCTACCCTATCAAACTATTGGAAAACCACGGCACCACCTTGTGCCACCCCTAGTCTACCTGCGGCTGGACCATGCCCCGGCTGGCAACGTCCGGCACCTGGCCAGAGTGACCCAAGGGCACCGCGAAACCCCAGACATCTTCCAGACCAAAACCATCCAACACCAGCAACCACACCCGCCGAAAAATAGGCCATACCACAACCCTCATGTGTGGAAACGCAAGTAATCTCAACTTCAGCTGCAACTTCCTGTTCCTTAGTGTTACAGCTGTACTACGAAACCGTTCGTAGCATTTATGTACCCCATGTTATAGTCTACCGCTGTACGCCATTATTGGTCGTGCTCTCCTCGTTTTGAGGCACAACCCTAGTTGTTCAATTAACTAAATGTATCTGTACTTTGAAGACCTACAGAAGTAAATTTACCTTGTTTACCATCTTCGCCTACCCTACCTAGCATCATACCCTAACAGGCTGAGACTTAATTTTTCTGATTTATTTTGTCTCTGCCTTTACGGTCTGATCTCTGGTCGCTTCCACACCCGTGTAGTTACCCGTTCGGGCCTTAAATTTACAGGTCCTAATGGTGTCAAGTGACTGGAGGTGAGAAAATATGCTTGTGACAAGCCAAGGGCGCCGGAACACGCACTTTTTCTCACCATACAAAAAAGGGAACTTGACACCGTCAATTCCTCGCACCTCCCCGTCGCAACCCGATGGTTGAGTGGGCATGGGCAGCTGGACCAGTGCAACCCCCGAGGTAACCGCCAGCTGGCTGGTGGTGTGGCTGCCTCGCTGAAGGCTGCACTGGCTCGGCCACCGCCGCTCAGCCGGGCGTGGCGCGGGCCAGCTTATGTCCCGTGCGGCGGCCTGATGTACGATCTGGAAGATGGAAAAGGCTTTTAGTAATGAATCTTATTTCTACACTTTGAAACGATTATAAAAGTATGAAGCTGCAGTAGATTGTTACAATTTATATAAGAATCCCACTTGTGTAAGATGATCAGATGGTTAAGGGCAGTGGAAATCTCTGGGCCAAGTCCTAACGGTGTCAAGTGCTGTTATGTTGAAAAAGGGCGTGTTCCGGCATCCTTGGCTTGTCACAAGCATATGTTTTCACATTGCTGGTAACGCACAAGATTCTTAATAGGACCAGATACGTAGTTAGGATACACTCTGAGAGCCCAAAGCTGGAAGTGTTAATTAATGGACATCTTGACTCTATGTTATTTTTTAAATCAATGTGTATCATCTAAGGAAATACGATGACCTTTTGAGAACCGAGATTTACGCTGCTGTGATGGAAGAAGTTGGCTGAGTTTGTTGTAAAGCTATCGCATCAAGCAAAGAAGAAATAATTGGGCTACTGATCAATATCAGTGGGTCCAGTATTGTGCCAAAAATCAGACACGCTGACAGAAGTTGAAAGCGTGTACAATTCTAAACAGAGTTGGAAGAAGGTGTGCAAATATAAATGAGCACAAAGCAAGACTACAGTGGTATTTCTATGTTTTTTAATATTATTGTTATTAAATTACACTTGACCGATGACGTGGGAACGAAGAAACTCCATGAAATAGACAATCTATTACGCAACTAGCCCAGTGAGCGAATGAAGAAAAAGACAATAGGAAAGAGAAGATCCGAAATCACAGAATAGCTCTGGGTATAGATCGTTTGAAGCTGCCAATACCCACACCAGGAAACTGAGGCGTAACTATTCACTAATCTAATGTGTTCCCCTACGCATTGATCATGTATGAGAACACTTTGCTTGGGTTCCACGTGTTTACTGTCATACTTTAAGTCTCTTCTTTCTTCCTCTGTAATATCGCTTTTGTTGACTTAAACTTCTAAAATGTAATAATTATAATAATTATTTCCCCCTATTCAGACCTTTGCTTTCAACTGGAGAGATCATTTTAGAACCGTTGGACTGTCCTAAGCTGTCGACCTAACAGTACCGTAGCTATTGCAATGGCAGCACTGAAGATCCTTGTTCACTTCCTTTTATCATAATATATGTCTTTTCAGCATCCATGTTCCATATAGGGTTAGGTTATTTAGGTTCGCTCATCCCATGTTGTGGGGAGCGGCGCCTCCAGGGGTTTTGTGTTCACCTAAACCATTAGCTAGGCCTTCGGGACGTCTGTCTTTCGTGCCCAATTTGCTTCCTTCCACATTTCGTCCTCCTACTGATCTTACTTTCATCTGTTTTTCCTCTTCTTTCCGGACTTGCTGTTCCCATGCGCGTTGCTCCACCTTCGTGCACGGGTTCCACGTTTCTATTGACATACCACATGTCCCTTCCTTTTCCTGTCTTCAATCGCCATAGTTGCGTCTAGGAAGGCTCAAGCAACTAATATAGCATATCCATGTTCCATATTAAATTTCAGTTGAGTGGACTAATGTCGTCTTTCGTGGCTCACCTTCATATATGAAAAAGTAGGGACAACTGAATACTATGGTCAGAACCTCACTATGAAAGATGAATGCTGTCTTACAGTCAATGCACCGCGTTGCACACTTCATTCGAATATGAGGCAAGTATTTTAACTTGAAAGTACTTTAATAATAAGGTAGCTATAGTCAAAGCAGTGTAAGCAGTCCTTTAGAGGTGGGGCTGAATTGAACGGAGCAGGGCCAAATCTAATCTATTGACTAATGCACTACGAGTATTCGAACATAAATGTAATTTTATTGAATGAAACAAGTTATACCACGCGCTTAAGTGAGATTTGGCCAAGTTGCGTTGCGTTCTTAGGCGCGCCTATCGGACTCCTTACGCTGGTGTGACTATAGGACCATCATCGTGAGTCGCTGTGTAGATGTACCACAGACTTTTCAATCCAGTAAAGGAACAGTCAACTGTCCACAGTAATTTCTCTTTGCTGGAAAAGGAAGTAATTTCTGTCTATTGCCGAGTCATCCAAATGTTTCTTTCATACATATATTTTTTAGAAGAATGACAGAATAATATTCCATCCATTTTCTGTTTCAGTGCGAACTGGCAGTTTTGTATATGATGTAGACGTGGGCAGTGATTGGATACCAAAGAAGGTAAGTGCCTACATAGTTTGTAACGTGCCTGTACCTTTTGCATGGTAGGTAAGTTTGGCTTCTTCGTTTTTTTTTGTGAATTTGCATAGCTGTTCTGTATTGGACTAATGAACAGTCACAAAAAAATGTACAACGACTCGTCGGCAATTAAAGATGTTACACGAAATTCTTGTTAGGATTTTGCACGCTGTTCCAACATAAATATAATGGTCGAAAGAGCTTCTGTTCACGCAGTGGCTCTGACCGTCAGTAGCTACAATATATATGTATTACCCGACGCGGGTCCAATTGCCTGATGAGTGTTTATGTACTGCTAACGTGTATAGCATTACTTTCATTATCAATGATTTTGACTGTAAACGGTTGCCTTAAAGTTCTCGCACTGTTTTGGCACAATGTTGAATAAATCATTTTATTGATATTAAGCTGAAATTTTCACAGAATGATAAACTAATAATTCATTTTACAACACTAAGATAAATAGGGCCCATGGCCGTCCAGAACCCTGTTGAGCTGGTCGCGGAAGCGGCCTGTGACGCTCTTCATGAAGGAGTCGTCACGCGCTTGAAAAGGCGTCGTCTCGCGCTTGATGAGGGCGTCGTCTCGCGCTTGATGAGGACGTCGTCTCGCGCTTGATGAGGGCGTCGTCTCGCGCTTGATGAGGGTGTCGTCTCGCGCTTGATGAGGGCGTCGTCTCGCGCTTGATGAGGGCGTCGTCTCGCGCTTGATGAGGGCGTCGTCTCGCGCTTGATGAGGGCGTCGTCTCGCGCTGGATGAGGGCGTCGTCTTGCGCTTGATGGAAGTTGTCGTCTATGTGCCTCCAGCTCTTCTTGATGACCTTCTTTAGACTACCCATGTTGCTGTGCCTCTTGGCGTTGTCCTCCCTGACCAATCGCGGCCAAATGGCATAGACCAGGGTGTTCACGTAGGGCGAGGAGGGAGGTTATATGGAAGGTGACCAGAACTCGATCCCGTACGAGGTCAAGAATTTCTGCATTGACTTGGGGCTGTGTGGGGAGGAGGCGCCATCTTATTGGAAAACATAATTGCCTGTGGAGTAATTCTTCCTTAACCAAGGCAAGAAATGTTTTTTCAACTCGTTCTGGTACACCACGATGTTGATGTTCTGTTTTCGGGGATGAAGATCATCAGACACTTCTTGCTGTCGCTGGCTACGCTGCCGAGGACCATGATCTTCGTAGGGTTCTTGGACGCAGAGTTGAACTTGATTTCAGAGTTTACCGAGCTCACGGGAAGGTCAGAGGTGTATCTGACGTTTTGCCTGTTAACCACGGCGTCCATGAGGAAGAGCTTATCGTATGAAAAATTTGCCCGCTTTCTTGGAGTTGACCGAGTTCTTTATCCAGTTCTTCGAAGCCCTCGTCGCTCCAACCTTTTCTCAGCACTCTTACCAACATTCGCCATGTCTCTATCTTCAAGCTCTTTGACGACGAATCCTTGACAATTCTGTGGCCCGTCTGGTGGCAGATCCCGAGAGTTCTGGGCACCTTCGAGATCGTGTTCTTGATGATCAAGTTTTAGGCCTTCTTGATGTTGGCCAGCGTCCTCACTGAACTCAGCCTTCCACTTTTTGACTTAGTATCAAGACTCAGGCCAGCTATGATCAACCTCTTGACCTTCATGATGGTCGACTTGGACATCTGACGGTCTATTACGTTGTCGACGACCCTCTTGCCCGCTTGCAAGCGCTTTGAGATGGCCATACGATTCACCTCTTACCTTTGATCGGCGGACTTTTTTGAGCGATCTGCTTATTTTGTTTTGTAGTGAGAATGCTTCGTGAAAGTTCCAACTTGACCTGAAAAAAAAAAAGACGATGAAGAGCAATTACTTAGAAGGTGTGAGAACTATTGGTAACCTTTCAGTAGCATCTTTGTATCCATAAAATTCCACTAAAGCTGCACACAATGGGACGTGCAATGTTGAGCAAGGAAGAAATGTTGCTATCACTTTTTTACTCCAGAATGCGTCTATGATGCCTGTTGCCACGAAGTTGAAGATGTATAGGGAAGCCGTTTATAGTGTCCAGAACAGAGCGGTGTTATGCGTGCTCAAGCCGTCATTATAGCGACGCTCAGGACGACATGGTGCTTTCTTCTGTGTTGGAGCTGCTATTAAATGATTATCACCTCACGTTAGCAACAAATACTTCTTGGTGGTCCGTAGCACCCTTTGGCTTCTTTTGATACATTCAGTTCTGACAACACCAATCACTGACATGTCCTGGGGCCAAGTGAGTTTGCACGTCCCATTAATAATAATAATCTTTATTAAGTACTCGTAGACATTACAAAATTGAAATGTTATATGGTACACAAGAGAATGTCTTATTTCTACGTTAACACACAGCACATGTCGCAGTGATCTTGCATATTAGACCTCAATACGCCTCATTGCTTGGCCTCCCATCAGGTAACAGTAGGCACTGTACATATTAGATCGTTTGTAGCCAGGGCCATTACGGATGGCTCTTATTAGTGAGTTGTTGGAGTTTTCAATCGTATTTTTTATGCTCCATGCGCATTTCCTGGTCCTGACTTTGAGATACGCGGTGTATTTTTGAGCAAATATTAGACATGCCTCATTAGACCGACCTCTGCACATTCAATAATCTACGGAATATATCTTTAAAAGTAATGGGCAGACATTGAATAAATATCTTTTGAAGTTACGCCAATGTGAGTTACAGTACAGGGAATAACAATGGGTCCGGAATAATTGACTTCTCTCCTCTTCAGAGCAGTGTCCAAATATTCTAATTACACTTTACCAAATCCATGGAGCTTCCGTGTTTCTCTCTCTATATCCTGGTTATCACAAAAATCATCAGTGATTTTTGTTTGACCCAGGTAAGAGAAGCTGCTTACGTGCTTGAGCTCTACACCATTGAGAATAGACTGTTTATGGCCGAGCAGACTACTTCTCCTAGGCCTAATATAAGAGCATACTGTTTTGACCTTGTTATAATCCATATATACAAAGTTTATTCGCTTCGTCCTCGCAAATTGCCGAGTAGTTTTTGTAGTCCTGCAGCATGTCTTCTGCATAACTAAGGTCATTTACTGCTTTGTTGTTAACATAACTAGCAGCATAATCCAACTGTATTCAACTTTGTGTGGATACAGTCAATGAATATATTGAACAGAATAGGAGAGAGTAAGTCTCCTTGTCGTATAGCTACCATTAGTCATGCAAAATACTGATGATATTTCCGCCCCCATTTTACATAGCATTTCTTGGTTTGCAACCAATATTTCAACGTTTTTACAATGTAGCGAGATATTTGTTCCTCCAGCATACATTTCAACGGAGAGGATGGATGCACTCTTATCAAATACTGCCTTAGCGTCTAGAAAACACATACATGGGAGAGCCATTGTCGGTGGAATGATTTATATGCAAATTTAAAGCCAAATTTGTTATTTGCAGTATCCATATACATTGCCATCCGACTCTCAAAAGGCAGTTTTACTAACTTTGAAAGTGACGTAGCTACGGCTTTAGTGCGGTAGTTGCTCTGTCTGACACATTTTTTTTTTTACTTTTTGCTATTAGCAATATTATGGCCTGCATCAAATTTTCTGGGAGGAAACATAGAGTAAGGCAACCAGTGAGCAGAGCTGGGATTCGGTATTTTTTCTGTACCGTCGGTATCGGTCGGTAGTTGAAAGCGGGTCATTCGGTTCGGTATTTCGGTATTTTTCCAAAAATATACCGAATGATTCGGTATTTTGTTCAGTAGTTACATATTATCATTACAACTTTGTGGCCGGGCCCCAACGGACAGGAAACATAACCCAAACGAAGCACTTTGCAACACCGGGAATCCCGAAATGTTGCTAAAGGATATCCAACAACAAGCCATTTACAGCTGACTTGAACGCCTCAGTCCAACACGACCGAAAGTCGATGCTGGCAATGAGTTCCAAACCCTAACAGACCAGGGTACGAAGCAACGACCGAACTCTTTAGTTCGGCACCTAACATTCTCCGACGTGAAATAGTGCGCACCGACCGCAGCACGTGTAATTCTCCAAGAGACTTTGAGCGCTGGAACAGAAGAATACAACGAATGCCTCTCATTGTTGTACATCTTATAAAACTTACAGAGTTCGGCCACCCCTCTCCTGTAGGACAGTTTCACCAGATCATTATCTGCGCACAGCCTGCTGGCCGAACTAACAAGTCGGTCCAAACAGACGTGACTGTCAGCAGCTGAAGCCCAGACCGATGAGCGATACTCCCAACACAGGCAGCTTAAAAGCATCTGCGGATAACCCCACTGTCACTAAACACAGATTTCACCTTATGCAGGAGCCTAATTTCACTGGAAGCACGTGGTACCAGTCGCCTAATATGCTGCTGAAAAGTAAGCTTCTCATCAAAGACAACACCAAGAATCTCCAAGGAGCTAGACTCGTGAAGCAAAGTGTCGTCTATCTCGAAATGTGGATGCTGTGCTACAAGTGTCCAAGACCGATTGACAAATCGACTTGGTTTGTCCAACACCGACTTACAATCATCGACTTGGTTTTACTGGCATTCAGCTTTATACTCGGTGATGGGCGCTAAATACATCAAAGTATTTAAATACTAAATACATCCGTAAAATGTAATCAAATACTAAATACATTTTTGAAATGTATTTAAATAATAAATACTTAAATACATGAATGTATTTAAATACTTCAGTAAATACATTCAATTTTTTCCTTTTTGGGCACCAAAAGGCACAAACTCAGGTGTATTTTCGGTGTTCATGAATTATTGCATATTGATATTGATATACTAGCACAATATGTGACATTCTGCAAGAGTCGTAAG
>LQNS02000138.1:17460679-17471294 GCA_001587735.2 Parhyale hawaiensis
GTGAGCACATTCCTTGTGTTGTACGAGTGAGCACATTCCTTGTGTTGTACGAGTGAGCACATTCCTTGTGTTGTACGAGTGAGCACATTGCTTGTGTTGTACGTGTGAGCACATTGCTTGTGTTGTACGAGTGAGCACATTGCTTGTGTTGTACGAGTGAGCACATTCCTTGTGTTGTACGAGTAAGCACATTGCTGGTGTTGAATATCGTCCATTGGCCTATGTTCAGGTGACTCGGTGACGCTGTACAGAGTTGGCAACTTTTTGGATATGAGCTGCGGCCCTCTGATAGCCAACACTGGCCAGCTGGGGCGTGTGTCCATCAGGGCTGTCCATCCCATCCCCACGAACTCATCTGACCGCAAGTTGTTTCGAGTCCAGGGTGTTGCGCTGCCCCAGCAAATAATGGTGAGATCATCGTTATTACTAATGAACCATTGTCAGTGGAATTATGCCGGTAATTACGTTGGATTTAGACCTGGACGTCGGGACGTTCTGCCACGATTGGTATTATTAAACATATGTTTATTTATTTTTTCTATAAATAAGTGCGGTCAATGGTTAAGCGGTCTGCCCCTTCCCCGTGGAGTTTTTTTCTCTCGGTCGCTTTGAATGTAAAAAATAATGTGAATAAATATGAAGGATTTTCTTTAAAAGGGGGAGAAAAAAGTACAAATTTAGGGATTTTACGCTTTTAGTATTTATCAGTTGTTGTGATTTGTGAATGGGTAGTGTATGCAGTATCTAGCCAAATAATTGTAGAAAATCTAGGATGATGTCTATGGGCTTGTTACACGCTGGTTACAAATGTGACAAACCTCACGTGTACGATACATGCCAGGAGTCTAAGAATAGCTCATTGATCACATGGTACAGGGAATCCCCAAAGCTTGCCCATTAAGAGGGAACCAGACGACGGGCACCGCCACGGTTTTGCTCGCGAATGGGCGGCGTTCCGATCTCCCCTACTCCCCCGCGCGCACGTTTGTACGTAAAAACTTGCGCACGGGGGGAACGGGCGATCGGAACGCCGCCAATTCGTGAGCAAAACCGTGGCGGTGCCCGTCGTCTGGATCTCCCTTTAGAGATTCTAACGTGCCAGTGTCTTATATCAGAGGAGCTGGAGGGGTCAATAGTCCACATGTTACAAGATGAACAAGTTTGTAATGAGGAAGTTAGAAGCAAGATTCAAAACTGCCTGACAACAAAGAACCAAAGAGAAAGAAGCTGAAAGTTGATCACAAAAAGCAATCTATGTAGGATATATATGCGCAGTGAATGAAAATTATATTAGAATAGATAGCTGGCGTAGACTCACCAACAGGCCCATTCCCAGAGACCAGCCGGGACTTTCGGTCCAGCCCTCTATGAGCTAGCTATAGCCATGAGATCAGAATCTTGAAATATTTAGAGGGAGAAAAGACGAAGAAAGAATAAAATCAGGCAAGGAGTTGATCGTGCAAGCGCAATTAATTGCTGAAGATCCTGGGAGCTTGGAGACGCTAAGTTAGTCGTGGCATGCAGTATGGATTACGGTGGCTTAGAAGCTCTGGCCATTAAGAGTTTGGCTTTGATGGAGGATGAGTTCGTAGCTGTGGAGGATGGTTCTCCCAATATTTGTCGAGACGATTTTAAATGCATTACTCGACTGCACCAACTACTTTGGAGGGTAGTCTATTCCAAATGTTCACAATGAAGTATGGTAAAAACGCCAGCTGAGAGTAGTTCTGCGATCATTATGCGCAAGTTTCTGGTCGTCTCACCGTTTTGTAAGCGATAATTTACGTCTCTCTCAAGGAGTTCCGCTGTAGGCACGTTGTTCAAACCCTCAGTCAGGTAAAATCCCTTTAAAATTCTCAGAATGCATTTCAGGCTATGAAATAAGCGTTGGGCCCTCAAAGGTATATTCTGGTAGTTCGTCTCTCCTACGAGAATATACACGGGCATGACGTACCTACCCGAGGGGTGTCCTGAGTCCCTTGTCAGCAGGAGATGTCGCAGCTTGCCGCAGTTCCTGCTGACGAGGTTAGTTTGTTAGATTAGGTAGGCTATTCGCACTTCCTCTTGTCTCGGTGGGATGGGTCGCTTATCACCACATGGGACTCGCTACCTGCTCCCGTGCTCCTCCGGGGGCATAGGATGGGCAATAGGCTTAGGTTTAATCGACTATAGTTCGCCCATCCTATGTTATGGGGAGTAGCGCCCCCAGGGGGTTTGTGTAGGTTACCTTAGCCATTAGTTAGGCCTTCTGCACGTCTGTCTTTTGTGCCCACTTGGCTTCCTTCCACTTTCATACTCCTACTTGCTCATGCTTTATTCTGTTCTTCCTCTTCTTTCCCGATTTGCTGTTCCCATGCGCGTTGATCCTGTGTGGGAACATCTTCGTGCATGGTTTCCCAGTTTTTCTATAGACATACTATATGTCCCTTCATTTTCCTCTCTTAGAAGAGCTTAGTACTTATTCAGGGAGGCTTAAATCTTCTTATGATACCTAATACCTGCTTCCGTGGGGCCACGGAAAATGTCTTTTTTTTTTTCAAAACATCCGTAGCTTTTGAGCAAACTTTATTTATCTGAACTACTAAAAGATATATAAACTCCAAAATATTGTCATCGCACCTGTGTAAAATCGTCTATGAAAAAAGATGTGGTGCAAATTTTTTGTATCTTGCATAGAAAACGAGTTATATGTAGACAGAAAACTGATTTTGTAGGGGGTCAACGAAAACTGCTCCTACTCCATCAGTTTTTGTAGTACAAACTCCAAATAAGTTTTATTTTATAGTTTAGACCCTGCTCTACAATAATATAGCAAGACTTTATGAGCTTTTGCTATAATCTAATTTTTGCGAATTTTTTTTAATTTTGAGCACCACAGGTGGGGTCTCGCAATTTCCTTTTCTGTTCCGCGAGGTGGGCCGCCGATCGAGGTAACAGACTTTTTCTGCGGGGCTCTTACCTTCGCCCGTGCGGAGGGTCACGGGGGCGACCGTCCGCTCGGGCGCTTCTTTCATCTGTCTTCTCTTTTCGTCCTTCATCTCTTGCCGCCTGAGCACCACCTTGTGGTTCCGGCTGTAGCCGAGTAAATCATCTTAGATTGCTATTGATCGTCTTAGATTCGAAAATAGCGGGACAATACCAAAATAATGTTGAGCACCACTTGATGGTAGCAAAATCTGTCAACTTTTGTATAGTAAAACTCGTTCGCTCTGTTGTTTTCAGGCAAGCAGTGGATTTTGTAGCTACTCTTTGTTGTGATAAAATTATAGCAACAAAATGCAAGAGTTCCCATGCAAGGTAGATTTATACATCATTGTTTTTATATCAACCCTTTTACGTTGAGATCATTTTGTCAGGTGTCAAATAGCTACATACTATTGCCATAAAAAGGAATTTTTAGTTGAAAGCTTGAAGGGATAGGCTGCTCGTGCCTGAGCTTTTTCATCAATAAATAGATGTGAGGTAGTAGTGAAAACCATGACTGTTGTTACAATGGTGCTCGTGTGTGCAGATGAACCACTACTCGTACAGCATCTTGGAGGAGAGGGCACAAAAACTGGTGAGTTGACTGTGTGTTTCATCCGTTATGTATATATTTTATACAGGGTGTCTTCTGAGCAATGAAGCTAATGAAAAGTAATTAAATGTACAAGGTAATGAAAAGTGCACAAATGACAAGAGTCCGGCAATGAAAAGTGCAGCTGTTCATGTATCTGGCAAGATATCTACAGGAATGTCCCGTAAGGGGAAACGTGACATTCCTTGCAGGGCTGAGGCCCTAGAAAATATTTCATTACTTAGCATTATATAAGAAATGAATGAGGAGGGTAATATAACTTACGTGACCTGAAATTTCTTGGAGCCGTCTTGCTCCGCTGGGCATACATGGAGGGCAGACATGGGCCGTCTGTGAAGCATTTCTTAACCGAATTTTGCTCTTAACCGGTTAATAGACACCTAGTTGAATTGCTGTATCTATCGTTACCAGCCTTTCTGCTTTTTACTTTTACTAGTTTTATGGTAGTTTACTCTAAACTCCTCACAAAAATATAAAGCAGAAAGACTGGTAACAAGAAAATCATTACTTTTTATATACATATTCTATTTAGGCATCAACTCGGTGTCATTGCTCCACTGATTGGGATTGATGGAGCAACAGACTTGTGATAACTAAATTTGACTATTGTCTTTTTATTTCAGATATAAGTACAGATGGGTGGTTGGGTGTGACTATTGGAGTGGTAGGAAGTCGCATATAGCGGCTGGATTGTTCCCTTTTACTGTGCTACAGACGGTCGTGGTTTTGCACCTGTATATTTTATAACCTTCATTTAATTATACTCTCACTGTGTTGCTGGTGGTAGCTATATATTTAGCTAGATTAGACAGAATTTGCAGTTCCCTACAGGGGCATATAATGGGCCATAGGGTTACGTTAGTTAAGTTTGCCCGTCCTATGTTATGGGGAGCAGCGCTCCCAATGGGATTGTTTAGGTTACCTTAGATATTAGCTAGGCCTTCGGGACGTCTGTTTTTTTTGCGCCCACTTTGCTTCCTTCCATCTTCTTACTCCTGATGGTGCTTCGTTCTGTTCTTCCTCTTCTTTCCCGACTTGCTTTTCCCTTGCGCGTTAACTCGTGCTTGGGTTCCACGTTTTGCTTGACATCCTTTATGTCCCTTCTTTCTTCCTCTCTTTGGATCACCATGTACTCTGTGGGTAGGGAGGCTTAAACTCGGAGAATACTACTCTAGTATGTGCAGGTACGTTAAGAGCTTGAAAAATCAGATCTCTTCAATTTTTTAAAGATAGGCAATGAAATTTAAAAAAAAATGTTTGTCAGTAATGAAAGGTAATGAAAAGTAATGAAATAGATTTCCAAATTCTGGTAGACACGCTGTATGTAAGACATACAGCTTTTATGATGAAAATAACTTGATGCTGCTCTTCTACCGTTCTAAATATGCCTTTGCCTTTGCACCAAGTCCTTTAGTCTTGAGAATGGCACTAGTAAGATGCCGAAACCTCGACATCAATTTTAAATTTTTACTCGAGTAGTAACCTGTTTATATAAAAAATTAGGGACCTTACCCGTTAGCTAGGCCTTTGAGACGTCGGTTTTTCGTGACCACTTTGCTTCGTTCGCATCTCATATTCCTACTTGTCCTTCCATCTGTTCTTCCTCTTATTTTCCGACTTGCTATTCCCTTGCGCGTTGATCCTGTATGGGAACACCCTCGTGCATGGGTTCCACGTGGCTATAGTCATACTAAATGTCCCTTGTTTCTTCTTCTGTGATATCGCTTATGTTGTGGAAATGGAGACTTGAATTTCTGAATATAAAAAGTACTCAAAAGTAGTCTTAAAACTTCTCAATATATGTAGCTAATGATAATTACTCAAAAGTAGTCTTAAATGAACTTGGTGTAATAGCAAAGGCGTATTTTAGAGCAGTAATAAAGCAGTGTATAGTTACCATTATGTATTTACCTTTCTTTAAATGTATATATTATCTACGACACAGGATTTCTAATGTAGGCAGCTGTTTTGATGTTCTTGTGTGTTGTTTGGGCCATGGGGTTATACTTCTCCGCAGGGGATGTAGCATCTGGCCGCAGTTCCTGCTGAAAATGTTAGTTTTGTAGAGTTAGGTTAGGTTCTCTATATTTCCTTTGTCCCGCGAGGTGGGCCGCCGATCGAGGTGATCGACTTTTTCTGCGAGGCTCTTACCTCACCCGTGTGGAGGGCCACAGAAGGGACTGTCCGCACGGGCGCTTCTTTCTTCTGTCTTCTTCTCTTTTCGTCCTTCATCTCTTGCCACCTGAGCATAACGTTGTGGTGCCGGCTGTAAGCCGAGTAAATCATCTTAGATCGCTATTGGTTGTCTAAGTTTCAGAAATAGCGGGACAATACCAATATAATAACTTGAGCACTTTGAGAGCGCATACCTCCGCCAAGCGAGGCAACGGTAGCTAATAAATTCAAATTGGCCTTCAAACCATAATTTTCTTTGTATGAACTCCAAAATCGAATCTTTCGTGTCTTTGATAGTAATAACAGCTTCTGCAATTTTCTTGAAGATCCGTTCATAACTTTTTGAGCTAGCTATACTGCTAACAAACGTTATGACAAACATGAGTCAAACATACAAATAAACAAACCAATCTGCACCCAAATTTAATCATTTATATCTCTCAACATTACCAACAACCCACAATAAATTTCAAAAGGATCCATTCATTATTTCTTGAGTTATTGTGCTAACAAGCACAAAATTAAAAACAGTGACAAACGAACGAACCAACGGATCATTACCAAAATTTGGTCATTTACTCTTTGTTATATACCTAACTGCTCATGTTAATTTCATAAAAATCCATCCATAAGTTTTTGAGTTATGGCGGTGAGAAAAAATGAGGCAGACAAACAAACAAACTGATGGACATATCTTCACCAAAAGTTAATCAATTGTTCTTCCTAACATACCTAACAATCCCTGTAAATTCATCTAAATCGGTTCAGATCTTGTTGAGTTTTCTAGGTGACAGACAGACAGACTAACACGACGAAAACATAATCTCCTTGGCGGAGGTAAAATAATAACATGGGGTTAGACAGACAGACTAACACGACGAAAACATAATCTCCTTGGCGGAGGTAAAATAATAACATGGGGTTATATCGTGCATTTTCACGTAACCTTTGTCTGGCTATTTTACTAACAGCCGTAATTTTATTCTAGGCTGTAGGTGATTGCGTCTAGCAGATGTACTGAGACGACACCCCATGTAGGCGAGGGGCAGTTACCCCATGTAAGCGAGGGACAGTTACCCCGTGTAGGTGAGGGACAGTCCCCCCCCCCCCTTGTAGGCGAGGTACATTCAGTCCCTCCCGTGTAGGCGAGGGATAGTCAGTCCTCCTCGTGTAGGCGAGGAACAGTCAATCCCCCTCGTGTAGGCGAGGGACACTCAGTCCCCCGTGTAGGGCGAGGGACAGTCAGTCCCCCGTGTAGGGCGAGGGACAATCAGTCCCTCCGTATACTAGGCGATCAAAAGAAAATTTTCATTAAATAATCATGTTTTCTTCGTTTGCAGAATGAAGGCAGATTCCCCGACTTGTCTGCCATGGGCTTGTCATAATAGGATCCAGTCAGCACTGAGTAGAGTTAAACAAAGAAAATTCTGTAGATATTTCAGTAAAACACTTTTACTTTCCACTAATTTTATTACTAATCCAAAAAAATAAGTTATAAAATACTTATAGTACCTAGTTGGCAAGACTTATCTCGACCAGCAAAGCCGAAGATCAATGTAACTGCAAAAGTTTAATATTTATTCAACACAAACTTAGTGAAGAGTCCCTTGCAAGTACAATAATATTGACCATATTTTATAGTATTTATAGTACCTTCGTTGAAATAATGCAAAGCTAAGCTTGGACAATTTACTTGTGACCAGTTGATTCTTTTTAGTGTGGTTCCTTTTTGTTATCATGAGCTAATGCTTGGTGGTCAAAATAACTCCTTTCTAAGCGGACTTTCGGTAGAATTTCTTTGTCCGCTAAAAAAAAGAACTATTCAGTCATTTTCTTTTCTTGGCAACCTAACTCTGTTTTTCTTTTCTGCGATACATTTTTTCAGCTCTTTGATAGGTAGGCTTCGTGAGTGCTGCAGATTTTCACTGTTAGCAGGGCATATTAGTCTGCAACTAGATAGCTACGGACAGGAAAAGCTTTTGTTTTTAATTGAAGTGAAAAACTTCCATCTGTCGGAAGACTGTAAATTTTAAATTTCTATTCCTTCAATTTGAAGCTGCTAGTAAAGCAGATACTTCAATATTTTGCTGTAGCATCTCGTTTCTTTACGTGCAAGATTGCCGCTTCACTCGTTTTACCGTTGACTCTAAAAGCTATGAGTGCGATAGGCATCACAATGGGCAGTCAATGGTGGAAAACGAAGCAAAGTCGACACCGCACGTATAGCGGTAATCTGTTGTGACTGCGTCTAGCCAGTCTAGGAAAGAAGTGATTCGTGTAGATATTATAGGCAAGTTTTCTTGGGCTGCCGGCACCTCAACACCGAAGTGAACCCTGGGGACACAGTCACTTCTGCCACCCGAAATTACCCCCACCAGAACGTACCCTCCGCCACTTGTAGCTGCATCGGTGACCAGGGCGCCTCCTTCATCTCCCTGTGGTAAGAGGAAGTTACCGTATTAAATACCTACACATTTCAGTTCTGTACACCTAAAGTGGTGGAAATAAGTAAAATACTCACCCTAAATATATATGCTAATAATTTTTTAATTTTGCCACATTTTTCTATGAAAATTTGAGTGTTGCTTCTATATGGCTAGAGAATTAGTTTCATGATAAATTTCCAGAAAAAAAAATAGTGTGACACAAAGTACAGCTTTAAAAGTGGAAATGGGTATAAGACACTTTTGATTATCTGTATTTATACGAAAATTATTTAATGTTTTTTTTTTAATATTTCATGCCGTGGAGAAAAGTAAGCCCATATGAAGTTCAAAGGGCATGTACTGCCTACTCGAAATAATTTCCACTGATGATTTTTGGGTTCGCTGTACCGTTCATGGAAATATCGTGGGCTGGGGAGCAGGATAGCAAAGTCGTACGCTAATTCCTTATCCCCCACCTCTCTTTCTCTCTCGGATGCAGTGCTGAGTAACACTACAGGTGATGTAGTGAACCGAACGAATGTTGTATGACGTTCAATACCATAGCCTATCCTACAATGCACTTAAAACGGAAATAATAGCTTTAGCACAAAATTGACCAGATCTCATTTTTGCGCCATCAAATTTTCATGAAGCTTGCAGGGAAATCGTGACATCTTATGGCAACATTTTTGAGTTTGTGTATATTTTGCTGTGTGTCCCGATTGACAACTCTTGGCAATTTTTCTCTTGTAGTCCTCGTATTCTAGTTTTTACTTTTTACCAATTATGGATAACGAAATAATTAACGTTGTATTCTTTATGAAAGCAAATCGATTAAATGAAAATGAAATACAACCTGGACACTTGCTGTCTATATTTCCCTACATTGTAACTTACCTATGTTCGATTTTAAACAAGTGTGTGTTGGAAGGAATTTACCATAGCATTTTGAAGACTGCCCGACTAATCCCGATTTTTAAGTCACTGTTTCGCAATGACCCATCTATCTTCCGGCCAATATCTACCCTGCCACTATTTAATAAGATCTTTGAAAAATTAATCCACACTCGATTGGCATCATTTCTTGATAAGAATAAGGTTTTAGCTAATGCTCAGTACGGGTTCAGAAGAGGTAGAAATACTACTCTGGCAATTTTCAATTTTGTTGGGGATTTGCTACGGGCTTTTAGCCGTAAAACTTTCACAATTTGTCTGTTTCTTGATGTGCAAAAGGCATTCGACACTGTTAATAAGGAGATTTTGATGAAGTGTTGGAACATTATGGTGTAAGGGGAAATATACTAAGCCTTATTACTAGTTATTTATCAGATCGCGTGCAATATGTTGATATCGACAATATTCAATCTTCCGTGCAAAACGTAAAACTGGGTGTACCTCAGGGATCTGTTTTAGGACCTTCACTGTTCAATGTTTTTGTTAAAGATATTGTATTTTTTATTGGTGTGAAAACAAAATTGTTCACAGATGATGCTATATTTTACAAAAAATTATAAATCTTTTGATAGTGCAATACAGAAAACTGTACAATTTATTGATCTTTTATTAGGCTGGCCTAATAAAAATCGTCTGATTCCAAATGCTAGAAACTGTAGAAAGACTAAGTTGGTGGTATTTAGTCCCCAGACCGATCCCTGAATTACCCGTTATTTACTTGAATGGTAGCTACTGAATTGGAATGGGTCGGTTCATTTAAATATTTAGGTTTGGTAATAGATGATAAATTATCACATGCTACCCATATCAAAGAATTATGCTTAAGACTAAATGAAGCTAAATGTGCTATTTATTCGGTCTCAAGGTATCTCATGCAGAGACTCGCTGCTGTCATTGTACTATTCGCTGATGTATTCTCGCATCACTTATACGATTGTTATATGGGGTGGTGCCACGTCAAACTTGACGCGGACGATAAGCACCATTTTGAATAAAACATTACGAGTAATTCTGAATTTCGAGAGAGACGCTAATATTATACCAATCATGGCAACACATAAGATGTACCGAAAGCTAAAACTGCTAAAATTCCAAGACATTTATAGCTATTTTTTTTTTTGAAATTTACGAGAAATGCATTGGCCACTGAACGAGACATATCTGAAAATCGTATGGATTAGATAGGCAGCCGCAGACGAACCACTAGACCCATTCCCAAAGAGACACCGGAACTTACGGCCCGGCCCTATATGAGCTATTGCCATTATGTTAGTAGGATGTAGAGGACTGGGGGACGGCTGTCTTTCGTTCCCACTTTGCTTCCTTCCCATCTTTTACTCCTGCTGATCTTTCTTCAATCTGTTCTTACTCTTCTTTCCCGACTTGCTGTTCCCATGCACGTTGATCCTGTGTGGGAACACCCTCGTGCATGGGTTCCACGTATCTATCGTCACACTATGTGTCCCTTGCTTCTTCCTCTGTT
>LQNS02000138.1:17511893-17525698 GCA_001587735.2 Parhyale hawaiensis
ATGATCTGGTGAAACTGTCCCACAGGAGAGGGGGGTGGCCGAACTCTGTATGTTTTATAAGATGTACAATAATGAGAGGCATTTGTAGTATGCTTCTGTCCCGGCCCTCAAAGTCTCTAGGAGACTTACATGTGCTGCGGTCGGGGCGCACTGTTTCACATCGCAGAATGTTCGGTGCCGAACTTAAGAGTTCGGTCGGTGCTTCGTACCCTGGTCTGTTAGGGTTGGGAATTCATTGCCAGCATCGGCTTTTGGTCGTGTTGGCATGCAGGCGTTTAAGTCAGCTGTTGAGTTTCCTTTAGCATCATTTCGGGATTTCCGGTGTTGCAAGGTGCTTCATTTGGGTTATGCTTCCTGTCCGTGGGAGCCCGGGCACGTTTTAATTGTAATACCGAACGAAATACCGGAAAAATACCAAATCTTTCTTTTTTTAATTCTGAAAGACCGAACCGAATGTCCCGTTTTTAACTACAGAATACCGATACGCCGGTACAGAAAAAATACCAAATCCCAGCTCTGGAAATGTAGGTAGTTGAAACAAGTACAGTCGCAATTCCATATAATCGGATGCTCGTACGCCTTGTTTAAGTTACAAGCATCATAAATGTACAGCTGCAGACACGAATGCAACCATGTAGCTGCTGAAGTTTTACATTTTTTCTCTTCAATTGAACATCTGAGTCTGTCTATTATTTAGTTAGTAGGGGGACCCGTGGAAATTCCACGATTGTCGTCCAAAATGAACGAGACCACGTTACGCTATTGATTCTAAGTTTTTCCACTTAATAGGTTTCGCTAATTTTAGGCCAATTTTACGACATGTATAGGTATTCGTTGCATTGCTAGTTGTAAATGACTTATAGTTTGCTGTGTGCCTCATAAGTGTTATTACTTTTAGATGGTTAGATGGGCATATTCTCATATGTATAACCTAATTCTAAACGCCAGAGTGTTGTGTAAACACTGTATATTGAGAACAATCAAGTGTTACTGTTACCCGAGTTTAACCCAAAGCAGCTCTCCTAGTGTAACTCACCCAGTCTAAGATAACACCCGCCACTTAACCCTGACGAACTCTTTCGAACTCAATAATGTCTGTCTACCCTAATATAATAATTATGTTGTATACGTTAACTGCACCCGTGGGTGACCCGTGAGAATTCCATGATTAGTTAACGTTCTCATTTGTAAAATGCAGCAATCCTAAGCTACGCTATCATAACTCATTTTAGCTTGACCTAACGCAGCTCTTCTTACCTAACCTACCCCGTAATTAACGCCAGAGGGCCCCGCGGTCAAAAATGAAGGCAGTAATTTGTGATTAAGCTTTTTATTGTTCCGCTTCCTAGTATGGTGATTTGCTGCAAACTAGGTCTCATCCCTGCAGGCAGGCCTGTGCTTCCATTAATGAATCTCAAGCTGTGCAGGCATGAGTTTTGCAAGAGCAAAGTATCCCCCTTACAAGATAAGGCGCGAATATATCAGCTTGGGATTGAGCAAACGTTGAGTAGCAGTAAGAAACTATACTTCAATCAAAAGAATTCACCGGAGATGATTAGGGCTTACTGTAACCTGGATACCAATCTATTGTTGAACCTCAAGCGTCGAAATTTGGCTGAAATGTAAATTCAATGAAAACAGCGTCAGCTCAGATTGAAATTTCAGCTGCATTTAAGAGATTCAGCTAACGTCTAACGAAACCTAGGAACGTTTCTCTATACCAATTCGATGACGCTGCTATAGGGATGCAGCTGAAACCTGTTCAAATTCCACAGAGGAGAAGCAATGTTCTTTAGTGATATCTCAGACCCGTATCATCCTAATTACCCTTAGCTAATAATGAAGGAACCTGTGCAATTTCAACAGAAAAGAAGACTCTTTAACTATGATGCCTTCGGAACCGCATCATGCATAGAAAGATTGAAAAATGTCCCAAGTCAGGCAGTGAAGCTTCTACTTTAGACCTGCCTAGAGGTAGCAGCTAAAATTTGAACTTCACTCCTTCTCCTATTCCCCTACAGCGTATTCTAACTACATATCTGGCTGGCCCTATTAAAAACGTAATATGATATGTAAGAAATGAAAAGCGGTAGATAAGATACACGTGAAATGGTCTTCATTCCTTTGCTTTCAAATAGATTGAAATCTTTTCAAGAAGCGCTAAAGAAGACAGCTATGGTTGAACTTCGTTCCAGCGTAAATCAGAACTTCTTACAAGTTGAATTTTCCCCGTTTTGTATATATTGAAGAGCGTAACGTGCAGACTCACGAACGGACGGACGTACGGATGGAGCCTCAAGCAGAATTATAATATAGATGCATCATTTCGAGGTTCAACGACTTTGATCATAACTTTGTTAAGATCAGTATAAGAAAGTGACCAAATCTGAGCCGCGATGCGGAAACTTCTTCATGGAACTGTGCAGTTTACGTTACCGTAACTTTACAAGGCGTTTGTGCACCGGCTCGTGCTGAACGTTCTATACGGTAACAGCGTGCCGTTCACACGCTCAGTCAAGTATAAACCCAACTAACTTGTCAAAAGCATTTTCACTTAATGACTGATAGGCTAAAGAGGGCTAAGAGGCACAAATGTCCCTAGTGTGAACTCGTCTTTAGTCTATCAAGTGCACTAAGCACTATTGCTCACAAAACTGAGGGCAGCAATTCACTGTATTATCGCACTAAAATTTTTGTACACTTTTGTACTACAGTAATTGCAGCGCTACCTAAATTTCTTCGATTTTGAACGACTCTCTGATGGTCCCAAGTATTGCACAATTACCTAACTCTACATTAGATAGCGAGAAGAAAAGTCATAATTAGTAGCAGAAATGCATGCAAAAGTGCATCTAAAATCGGGCATTTTATAATCACCATCAAGGTAAAACATAGCCATAGGAAGTATTGATCTTCAGGGCCATTATAGTATCTAGAGCAGTGGCACGGCACAATACCAGAGTCTGCTGGAAGCAAGTATTAATGCTTGTACATACCAGCGACAAATATATTGAATATTATTTGATAATGTAAGGCAATCGTTTACTGCACCGTGATTGCAAAGGTAATTATTCACCTAGATGCAAAAAAAAAACACCTACCTCCGACGGACAGCCGATGAAACGTTAACGTAATCACGATTGCAATGAGCGCCAGATCTTTCTGTATGATTTACGAAGTTTGAAGCTAATATCCCACTGCACCAACCAAAAATGAGTAAAAGATCAAATGAGACCTATTTTATTGAAAAGGGTCTGTACTTTAAGTTGTACTTTAGCATAAGCCCAAAATGCCTATACTGGCAAGAAAGAGGGGTTGTTCTTCTCACACCTGTTAAGGCACACTTTAGAAGTCTGTTCCTGTAATGATGAATAGCACGTACATCTCTGCTGATCCTTACCCTTTCCTCAAGAGACATCTGGCTGCTGTTAGGGCATAGGATGAACTTATAAGCGTCGCTCCGCACCGGAAGTAGGAGTCGTCGCTTGCTTTTAGGATCAGGAATCCCTGGAAGGTATCATCATTTCAGTAATATATACGATGCGTGGGCTGTGAAAACTAATTACGGTAAAAGACTAGCTGTAAAAGATATATTAGCATTATCACAGCTAGATGTATTTCTGCAATTAAAAAAGAAGCTGGACCCATGCTGATGCAATACCACTACTCACGGCCCATTCTGCCGTATGCCATACATCAGGGCTCGTGCTGCAGCAGTTTCACTAATCAAGACCCAAGTTGCGGAAGTTCCACAAAGCATAGCTAACGCTGTGGCGGTTTCACGAAGCAGAGCCCATTTTGCTGCAGTTTCAGAGTGCCGAGTTTTAAAGCTGCAGCTTTACGTAAACTAGCAGTGCCCAGGCTGCTGCAATTTCACAGAGTACGGCCCATGCTGCGACAGTTTCTGAAGCATGACCTATGCTGCTGCAGAATTAAAGAGGAACCATACTACAGGTTTTTGATAGGCAGGACCAGGCTCCTGTAGTTTTACATTAGCTATAACGCTATGCTGCTACAGTTTTAAAGAGTAGGGTCCATCCGGTTCTAGTTTTAGAGAGGTGGGCTCATGCTGGTGCAGTTTCATCAAGCACGGTCCATGCTGCTACAGTTTAATTAAACAGAGCGCATGCTATAGTAGCTTCATAAATCAGCATTCGTGCGCAGCTGTACATAGGAAGGTCAAAGTAGTAGTAGTAGTAGTAGTAGTAGTAGAAGCTTTTACTAGCGCTTCAGTGGCACACTGCCTATATCGCGCTGAACTATTCCTGTGTTTAACCACAGGCTCATGCGCCAACTAGGGCGCGTTTTAAATTGTCAATGATTTTTGTCTCGGCTTTTCTGCCGGNTTTACTAGCGCTTCAGTGGCACACTGCCTATATCGCGCTGAACTATTCCTGTGTTTAACCACAGGCTCATGCGCCAACTAGGGCGCGTTTTAAATTGTCAATGATTTTTGTCTCGGCTTTTCTGCCGGTAGTTCTCAGAGTGGTCAGTGCGCTACTGGCAGGAAAAAGGCGCAACTTAAGCATCTCCAAACCCCGGGCGCGGCTGAACGCTGTCGCTCAGTTACGCCGCACAGGAGAAGGAAACGAAATACAGGAAAGTAGAAGTCTAGCGGGAATAGGTCAGCCACCTCCCGAAACAGAAGGGGAAGTATTGAGAGCCTATCTAACTTTACAAAACTAATCTCGTCAGCAGGAACTGCGCGGCCAGATGCTACATCCCCTGCGGAGAAGGCACTCGGGACCCTTGGGAGCGTGATGCCCAAACATATTGTGGCAGGGAAAGGGCCGGCCACAATATGCCCCTGAGGGCTAGGAAGGTCAAAGCTGCAGTTGTTGTAGACAGGAAGCCCCATGCTACTGCAATTTTACATGGGAAGCCCCATGCTGCTTCAGTTTTACTAAGATAGGCCATGCTGCTTCAGTTTTACTAAGAGAGGCCGTGCTGCTTCAGTTATACTAAGAGAGGCCATGCAGCTTCAGTTCTACTAAGAGAGCCATGCTGCTTCAGTTTTACTAAGAGAGGCCATGCTGCTTCAGTTTTACTAAGATAGGCCATGCTGCTTCAGTTTTACCAAGAGAGGCCATGCTGCTTCAGTTTTACAAAGAGAGGCCATGCTGCTTCAGTTTTACTAAGAGAGGCCATGCTGCTTCAGTTTTACCAAGAGAGGCCATGCTGCTTCAGTTTTACCAAGAGAGGCCATGCTGCTTCAGTTTTACTAAGAGAGGCCATGCTGCTTTAGTTTTACTAAGAGAGGCCATGCTGCTTCAGTTTTACTAAGAGAGGCCATGCTGCTTCAGTTTTACTAAGAGAGGCCATGCTGCTTCAGTTTTACTAAGAGAGGCCACGCTGCTTCAGTTTTGCTAAGAGAGGCCACGCTGCTTCAGTTTTGCTAAGAGAGGCCACGCTGCTTCAGTTTTACTAAGATAGGCCATGCTGCTTCAGTTTTACTAAGAGAGGCCGTGCTGCTTCAGTTTTACTAAGAGAGGCCGTGCTGCTTCAGTTTTACTAAGAGAGGCCGTGCTGCTTCAGTTATACTAGGAGAGGCCATGCTGCTTCAGTTCTACTAAGAGAGCCATGCTGCTTCAGTTTTACTAAGAGAGCCATGCTGCTTCAGTTTTACTAAGAGAGGCCATGCTGCTTCAGTTTTACTAAGAGAGGCCATGCTGCTTCAGTTTTACTAAGAGAGGCCNTGCTGCTTCAGTTTTACTAAGAGAGCCATGCTGCTTCAGTTTTACTAAGAGAGGCCATGCTGCTTCAGTTTTACTAAGATAGGCCATGCTGCTTCAGTTTTACTAAGATAGGCCATGCTGCTTCAGTTTTACTAAGAGAGGCCATGCTGCTTCAGTTTTACTAAGAGAGGCCATGCTGCTTCAGTTTTACTAAGAGAGGCCATGCTGCTTCAGTTTTACCAAGCGAGGCCATGCTGCTTCAGTTTTACTAAGAGAGGCCATGCTGCTTTAGTTTTACTAAGAGAGGCCATGCTGCTTTAGTTTTACTAAGAGAGGCCATGCTGCTTTAGTTTTACTAAGAGAGGCCATGCTGCTTTAGTTTTACTAAGAGAGGCCATGCTGCTTCAGTTTTACTAAGAGAGGCCATGCTGCTTCAGTTTTACTAAGAGAAGCCATGCTGCTTCAGTTTTACTAAGAGAGGCCATGCTGCTTCAGATTTAATGAGCAGGGCTCATGGCTGCTGTTAATCCGAGCAGGATCCACACTGCTGCAGTTTCCCAGGAGCCCGTTCTGCTGTAGCGTTACATAGGAGGGCTCACGGTGCAGCGGTTTTTACATAGAAAGGCCATAATGATACAGGTTTATAAATCAGGATCCATACTGTACCAATTTTACACAGCAGGCCTACACTGTACCTACTTCTAGCAGTAGTAGGATTGTTAGGGCAGCAATACTAAGTCACATCGGGCCGAATTCTCAGTGATTTTTGTCTTGGCTTTTCACAAGAAGGTCTCAGTTTTAATGCGAACTCAGATGAGTTCTGTTGGTCTCAAGTGGCCAGCGTGCTGTAACTGGCAGAAAGGAAGGGGCAGAGCATCCACAACCCCAAACGGTACGGCTGTACGTTCAGCTACACCGCGCAGGGTAATGAGACGAAAAGAAAACGAGACAGAAGAACAAAACACCCGTGCGAAGGGTCCCTTCCGTGGGTCTCCACACGGAAGCAGCTAGTTCCATGGGATGAGTCGCTTACCACCATTTGGCATTCCGTCACATGGGAGGGAAGGGGAAATATAGAGAACCTACCTACCTAACTCTACATTAGAAAGCCTATGCTGATGTAGTTTTACAGAAAAGAGTCCAGGGTGCTGCAGTTTTACAGACGAGGGCCCATACTGCAGCATTTCTTCAGATGATGGCCCATGCTGCTGCAGTTTTATAGAGGTGTGCCCATACTTCAACAGTTTTACAGATGAGGGCCCATGCTGCTGCAGTTTCACAGATAATGGCCCGTGCTGCAGCAATTTTATAGAAAAGGGCCCACACTGCAGCAATTTTATAGAAAAGGGCCCAAACTGCAGCACTTTTACAGATGAGAGTCCATGCTACCGGAGTTTTATAGACGAGAGCCGGTGCTGCTGCAGTTTTATAGAGGCCTATACTGCTGCATTTTACAGATAGGGGCCCGTACTGCAGTAGTTTTATGGAGGAGGGCCCATACTGCAGCAATTTTTAGTTGAGGGCCCATACTGCAGGACTTTTTCAGATGAGCTGCCATTCTGATGCAGTTTTAGAGAAGAGGGCCCATGCTGAGACAGTTTTCGAGACGAGGGCCCATGATGCAGCAGCTTTAGAGGAGAAGGTCCATGCTGCTGCAGTTTTAGAGATAAAGGGCCCATTCTGCTGAAGTTTTAGAAATAAGGGCCTATTCTGCAGCAGTTTTACAGATTAGGGCCCGTGCTGCTTCAGTTTCACGAATGAGGGTCCATGCGAATGTAATTTTACAGAAGAGGGCTCATGTTACTGGAGTCAAGTCTGCTTGATCGCCCCCCTCCCCCTACTGGGAAAGCTACACGCACTTATTCGTACTACAGTTATCGGCTCACTGACCTCAGGAGTGTACGACTGCAGTGGGCCACAGATAGTAAAGAATTAAGTCATCATCGACACCAGGCTCTATACAACGACCTGCGCCCTCCGACTCTCCTCACATCTGGCTAAGGTCAGTGCCCCCGCAATAACAGGCGGACATCAAATGCTAACGAAGCACGTTAGGCACCACAGTGCAATGGGATTATCCGTATGGGCAGGTGGTGCAGTTTGGAGGTCAGGGGCGGGTAGAGCGCACTATGCAACTGCAACAACTAATTGAGCTGTCACTGCTGCCATGCACGCTCCGGCCACGCAAGGCACCCTTTGCTCCCAACCGATTCCTGTCTCACCCAACCTTACTCTGCCCTTACCCTCCCTTCAACCTCAACTCCTATCTCCAATCTAACTGCTTTTCACTCCTTCACCTTAGACTCAAAGGGTCCCCGGTCACTTCTGTGGCCTAGCCTGGTTGATTGCCGACCGGTTCATAGAAACATTCGGCGGCAAACACCGTGGCGAAGGATCTCCCCCCCAATAACTACAGTGGCACTTGTGCCCTTGTGAGGGGGGTTGATTTCTTGATGAAGCCCACTGAGTCTAATTTCCGCTCTGACCTAAATTCTTCCTTCTGGGAGCCTTGTGAGGTCGGGCTGCCGCAGCGGGTTAGGCTAAGAGAGGAATTACGAAGCATGTTTTGCTGTCAGGGGAATAAGAATCGGTCTACCAATGTCAGGGCAACTGCAGTTGCACCACCTATCCACGATCCCTGCTTTCAGCCATAAGGCCCTCGATATTAACGCACTGTACACCGTGACGTAATATACTATGATGTAGTATAGTGCTACACTGTATTACCCGTATTGTCAGTCCTATCATGTAAATTGTATCTGGTCGCTGCTCAATCCTGTAATCGATTGTAATACACTGCTCTGCGTCAGCCCTGTAAAGTATATTATATTCTGTTGTTCTACCCTGTAGTCTATTGTGATCGGAGAACCAAGTTCAATATAGCCTAATACGGCAACTGCGTTTTCCTACCCTGCGATTAGGAAATCGGTAAAGTTAACCAACAATGACAACTGAGTAGGGACAGCGAGAGCAGGTTTCACTTAACCCCCGGTAAAAGCCGCACCAGCTAGCTTAGCTAGTCAAGCTTGCAAGTTACCCCTGAACTCTCGCCTAGGCCTAAACGCCGTCTCACAAGTCTAGTCACTGTCGGTAAAGTTACTTCAGAGAAAGCGAGATGAAGACAGAGCGAAAGAACTATTACGGATGAATGAAGTCTGTAGGCAGGCTCGTGATAGAGGCTGTGACAAAAGGGAACAAGAAGGTCATATATGCGAGCACAATCGCAAGGGAGGGCAGTATCTTGCTAGACAACAGCTGACCCAGCGGCAACCTGAACGATATGGCTATACGCCCACCAGGTCGCTATCACAGAAAACTACCCAAGGCGATTCCCTAAAACAAGCAAGGCCAACAGGGCTATTGTCACTGTACGCTCCTGCCGGGTTATGCTCGCATAAAGGTCTGTTGGAAGATGACGTCTATGGTACTGTATACAGAGGGCCACCCTTGCGAATGCAACTACCAAACCAAGGCACTTTTGGCGTTCAGGCAGCAAAATCAGTTTCTAGACACTGGCCCAAGTTCACAGGCTCACCGGCCACTTATTACTTTCAAAGATCAGGCCAAAGAAAACTGCAATCTCGCTCTTGGTACAAACTGTCACTTCGATATTATTGCTGCCCGCCAAGTTGCGTTTGGGTGAGGTTTCCCTACTCTAGTCTTGCTATTGCTCTTGGTATTGGCTGGTCAGCGGCAACACTCCGGAGGCAGCAGCGCAAAAGTCTGCCGGGCGACAGTCTAAAACCAGTGATTTCCCCACAATAACAATTCAATGCAAAGCCAACACTGGCTTGTTGCAATTTCACTTCATTGTCACGTAAAGTCGCCACGACCCGAACTATAATTGCACCGCCAGCTGTCCGGAGGTTTGCCAGCAATAAGGCCAATGGTGAGGGTGTAATCAAATATATACAAATGATGGGGATATATTACAAGATAACAAAAGTATTTACATGGGTAATATACAACTGTACAGCTCCTCCAGCAGCTACACTGCCGCTGGCCTGAATGGCCGCCTAGAGAGCCTATCCAACGAGCAACCCGCGTTACGCCACCTAATAGGGACTCTACTAGGCCGTACCAACGCACCAGCGCTATCAGTTCCGCTAGGGCGGCTCAAGTACAGGGTAACACATATGTACAATGCAGAAAACTGTGGCAAACTATGTACAAGAGCGGAGCTGCAAGCCTACTGGCCACCACGGCAGCTGGCCTGGAGGGTCCCCCTGGAGTCGGGCTAACTGTAAACAAACAAAGACCTCAAGCCACAAACTTCCCAACTCCCAGGTCGAACCACTCACCAACCCATCCAGGACAGCAACAGTAGGCTTACGGTACGTACACTAACAGGAGCTAGTACCAATAATCATACACATCGAGGTACCTAGCTACACTGTTCTTACAATCCTGGGTCGGCAGCAGCTCCAGCACACACGCACCTCACGCGATCAGGTTTACCAAGAGATTGAGCAGCTGCCGGCCTACCTGCCAAGTCACTTTAGCCTTGTTCTTCGTGGGGCAGGTCAAGTAGGGCGGGCGGTCGCTAGAGGTGACATGGCAAGGCGCCAAAAAGTGCCCCATTGCAACAGTATTGCAGAGAAGGCCCTATGCTGCTGCAGTATTGCAGAGCAATGATCATGCTGCTCCAATTTTACGCAGGAGGGCCCATATGTTGCTGCGATTTTACTTAGGGTATATGCTACTGTAATTTTACAAAAGAGGGCCTATGTTGCTGCTGCTGTTGCCATTGATGGTTTACAAAGAAAAGCCCATGCTACTTCAGTTTTATATAGATAGGCTCACGCTGCTACAATGTACAGAGCAGGATCCATACTGCTGTGGTTTCACATACAGTATGAGGTCCTATGTTGCTACAGTTTTACATAGGAAGGCCCATGCTCCTGTAGCTCTAACTGAGAAAGCCCCTGCTGCTGCACGATTGCGTAAGAAGGCTCATGCTACTACAGTGGTACAGAGGAGGGCTCGTGCTGCTTCAGGATGACGAAGCTGAGCAAATTCTGCTGTTTCATAAAGCTCTGTCCATTCAGCAGCAGTGGCATCGGGCCAAGACCATTCTGGTAGTTGACTGAATCTCAGCCAGATCTGGGATAGGTTCACGAAACTGGATGAATTCTTCTCGAGTATCACACGGTTGGGCCCATTTTTGCAGTATTATAGCTCCAGGACCATTTTGTTGCAGTATTATACGTAGTACCGGAACCGTTTTATGCAGTATTAGAGTGCAACCTGAGACTATTTTGTTGCTCTATTATACCGTATGTCGAGCCTGGACTATTTTATTGTAGATATATAGAGCAAAGTCCATTTTGCTGTAGTATCATACGCAGTGCCAGCACCATTTTGTCACAGTATTCTGTGTAGGGTCAGGACCATTTTTTTTATATTAGATTGGAAACTAAGTTCTTTTTGGTTTTACCATTTTAAAATGTTAAAAATAAAACAAGGACTCAGTTTCCAACCAATGGTTCCCACCGCAACTCAGTAATTTTCAAACAGTGTTATTATTACAATAATTCAATATTATTTGGTTTAGAGAGTGATAACTCCTAACCCAGCCGCATTAACCATCAGTTTACGTAGAAAGTGCTTCACTGAAACGGGACTGGATTTTTTTTTTTTTTTTTTTTTTTGAGAAGGGGAGAAGGGCGTTAATTTAAATGTAAGTAACTGATGAAAAGGCCCGTCTTGAGGTTAATCCCGAAACTCTGTCTAGTCTGTTGTGATAAGACTAACGTTTGATTTTCAGCCAGCACAGAAGTACAGCAACACACTGTACATTCTCTTCGCTGTTTTGGACAATTAATGAGTAACGGCGGTCACTAAAATGTCAAAAAAAAAAAAAAAATGCGAACGGTGTAAAACAGCACGAGCAGCACGTACCTCACTCAATTCATTCCATTATGCGTCAGAGTCCCAACAGCCCCCCCCCCACCGTCCTCTCCCTCATCGCACCCGTAGAAGGCGTTTCGAGCAACATAATCCTAGAGAGAAGCCGCACTTTTATTGAGCTGTCAAGGCTAATTCTCTTTAATTCTCATAATAGCGATTTGCCCTACATTCATGCTTCACAATATCCGTATGTTCAGCCGAGTCTAGTGTACGCTAAAGCAAATGAGTTATGATTATCCCCGTCAAGTCAATTTACTTAGTGTCTATCACTAGTAAAGCAACGAATTTCTGCAAATTTAGAGAGAAACAAAAGTATGAGCTATTCAGTTGTTAACAATAGAAACAGTAACGTTTTAGAATATTTGAACATAGAGAAGTATTAGTGTGGAGCAAAAGACTATCGTACGAAGCGGCCTTTACACAGGGATAAGCTCTGTATAACTGTACGTACCACAAATGGAAAGTCGTCAGCAGAGGCCACAACGGTACCATCTGTGAGTCTTGTTGTCAGTGCAGTAGTAGAGGAAGAGGCCGATTGCCTGTTTACTGCACAAAAATACAGGTATTAATTCACAAATTCCCGGACATTACAAAAAATTGTACGTTTATTTAAGCCTCCCTACAGAAACAACACAGGGCTTAAAAAGCAGTAGAGCTAAGAGCATGTATGTTTCAAGCTAAAATGGAGAACCATAATGAAGGAACACCCCGCGAAGAAATGACAATTCGGGGAACAAGAGGTAGGCCACAATGATTGCTATTAATTAAGTAGGAAAATAGAAGAAAGCAAACTGGGCACTATAAGAATGATATTATAAAGGCCTAGCTTTTAATCATTATACTAGATAGTTTGCGCCTCCAGTGCCACTACAAAGGCGATCAAACAGAAGAAGAAACAAGGAACATAATATAGTATATCGGCAGAAACATGGAACCCACGCACGAAGGTGTCCCCACACAGAACCAACGCTCATGGGAACAGTAACTCGGGGAAAAAAAGGAACAGACGAAAGTAAGATGACAAGTTTGAAATCGAAAGGAGCCAAACTGGACACGAAAGTCAGACGTCCCGAAGGCCTAGCTAGCGGCTTACATAACCTACAAGATACCTCTGGAGCAGCGGGTCCCAATACCATAAGATGGGCAAACATGCTGTACGTGGCTAACAAAACCCCATATCCCCGTGGTTCCCAAAGTTCAGTTTTCTACGGACCCCCTGCGAAATCGCCCCAAAGCACACGGACCCCCGCCATTACAATGGCATTAACTTGTATATTACGTACTGAATGAGTATTGTAAATGTTGATGGCTTCCTGGCTATTGCTTCTCAATTAATACAGAACGGCAGAGGCAAAACAACATACGCCAAACACGTATACATATATATGAAGAAATAACTCTTGCATTTATATTGACTCCCTCTGAATGACTATTGGCATTGAATGATTGTTAGCATATGCTGTGCTCGCCGTTTTTGAAAAAAATCAAAGTTTTTGAGATCGAGCAAAAGCATTTAGGAGTAACTCTACCTTTCTTAAATTTTTTCAATTACATTAAATTGAAGAAGAAGCCTATTATAAGCTATTAAAACTTATATTTTCCTGCTAGCCTTAAAATATTCTGTAATTTTTATCATACATGGGAATATTGGATAAAAACAATATAATATTGCCACGGAAGCTTCAAACATCATGAACCAGCAGGAGGTTCGTGCATGTACCACAGGGGGTCCGTACGTTCATATGCACCCCAATGGGAACCACTGCATGGCATAGCCTATGACCAATTTTATGCCCCTAAAGTAAAGGCTTAGCTAAGTATGTTAACTGAGGTTACGCCTGTTGATAAGCACTGGGTTGCAAAATCCATGTTTACTGTCAAAAGGAATAGAGTTGCAGTTAAAACTAGAGCACTCTGAGAGCGCATACCTCCGCCAAGCAAGGCAAATGTAGTAAAAAATTCAAATTGGCTCTGAAACCATGATTTTATTTGTATCAACCCCAAAATTTAATTATTTGTGCCTTTTGATACTATTAACAGCTTGTACAATTTTCTTGTAGATCCGTTCATAACTTTTTGAGTTATTATTATTATTATTAAATCACACCAGACTGGCGACGCAGGAACGGAGAAACTCCATGAGGTTAACAAACCCCCACGCAACCAGCCCAGCAGGTGGAGAAAACAAAAGAATAGAAAAAAAGAAGATCCGAAATCACA
>LQNS02000138.1:17533933-17544102 GCA_001587735.2 Parhyale hawaiensis
GAATACTAAAATTCCACCATCAGTGCTGAAATATAAGTAGAGAATTAAGTACACTAATCAGTTTCACAGTAGAACATCCAGAAAGCTTAAATGGTATTAAGTGCAGTAAAGATGAAATGAATACCAAACACTTTCCTAAAATTAGGTACACATATCTACGTAGCTATAATTGGACACAAATATGCAAAGAGGAACTGCAGTTTGATCATTATTTAAAGAAAGTCTTTCACTAAAAATGTACACTGTACAGGCTTTCTAAAATGCGGATAACGTGGTTTGTTTATGCCTTACCTAAAACTGTAAAGTTCGACATTTTAAAACGATGATTTTCTTGGGTACAGTGATTTCTAATAGAAGAATGCGAGGGTGCTGTACTGGGTCTACTGGTTCGATAAGAGATGCCTGCATGTTGACTGCGTGTCTTTTATGATACCGAAACAAAAAATGTATATAGGATTACCTTTTATGTGCTACATGAACGGTGAATTGCGCAAAGAACTTATTACCCTTATTCACAATTTTTTCCATCCCTATACGTTCGAATTTTTCATCGAAATAGTTTTAAAATTGGTTCTTTTTTCCCGAGAAAAGAAAAGTAAGGTGATGCTCTGCTTGGTGGCTGTGTCTATGGGTATAAGTGTGACCGCTGCCAGCGCTCATATGTTGGCAGCTCTTCTCTCCAACAGTTTGTCAGACGCAGCCACGATGCAGACATCTCTTATCGAACTGGTAGACCCAGTACAGCACCACCGCATTCTTCTATTAGAAATCACTGTACCCAAGAAAATCATCGTTTTAAAACGCCGAACTTTTCAGTTTTAGGTAAGGCATATACAAACCACGATCTCCGCATTTTAGAAAGCCTGTACATTTTTAGTGAAAGACAGTCTTTAAATAATGATCCAACTGTAGTTCCTCTTTTGATAGCTTACCCCACCTAACTTTGCATATTTGTGTTCAACTATAGCTTCGTAGATATGTGTACCTAAATTTAGGAAAGTGTTTTTTTTATTCCATTTTTACTGCACTTAATACCATTTGAGCGTTTTTAATGTTCTGCTGTGAAACTGATTAGTGTACTTGTTTCTCTACTTATATTTCAACACTGATGGTGGAATTTTCGCATTCCTAGACGTTTGCATTTTAGAAAATGACTCTTTTTACCTTGGTTCTTTCATGTATTCTCAATTTATAACTGTATGGGGAATGAGCCAAGTATATAAAGCTTTTGAGACAAAATAACAATAGCACTCACTGTAGTAGCCTGTCAAAGCACCGCAAAGAGCAGATCCGGATCCCTCGGCTTGGTTGAATATAGTGAGAGTGTTGTCCTGACATACGTCAATGAGTGCCGACGGAACAGTCTGTTCTGTGAACTCCACTCTGAAAAAATGTACAAGTACAGTGGAATTCTTCATATCAGTTAGTTAAACTTTAGTAAGTAACACGTGAAACTCTCCGCGATCCACCCCTGTTACCAGGGAATTATTACTGAAGCCAAGACTTTGAAATTCACATAGTGTACTGTACTCAATGAATTGATTCACAAAACCTCAGGGTAAATGCCGAAACATACCAAAAAAGCAGTTCAGCGAGAAGTTGGTAGGCTGGTAGTCTTTGAGAAGCACGGAATGTATTGGAGCGAGCACACCGAACAGCGGCCGTTGTGCAGGCCGCTGCCGCTGTTCGGTGTGCGCGCTCCACTGCATTTCGTGCTTCTCAAAAACTACCAGCCTGCCTGCTTGCCAGCTTCTCACTGAACTGCTTTTATATATAAATCAAGCTGTAAGTGATGAGTTGACGTTGCCTCTTTCTTCAGGGAAATTCACTCTGCTCGTTACAGATTGTTGGTATCATGTACAAATGAGCTGTGTCAATGATTACAGATCTCCTCTCTTGTCCATGATAGCCAATCTACCAGTCTCCTCCCATGTTAGCATTAAAACTATAAAAGCTTAAGGATGCTGTGGTCTCTTTCCGATGCATGGATACGACATCCGCGTGAGATATAACATGAATCTTCTTACTCTTATGTTTCAGCACGTTATTCGATTTCTTAGGCGTATATCTATAGTTGCACCATTTGTTTTCAATCTCACGTAGCTCAGTGCTATAAACTTTTTCAAGACACGAGAGCATGAAGTATATCGGCAGACAGACCTATAGTGCGTGCTCAGACTGGAATGCCGCCTACTTTTCGGCTCGCTATGCAACTATAGTGCCTGTACGAGAACGTAAGGTCGTATAAGAGAGACCTCATAGGTAGAACATTCTCTATCACGCACCTCACTCGTTTACAGTACATGCATCATATCTTTCGAGCGCCATTCACCTCTGCGAGATGTCAACTACCGACGCTCAAAGACTTAGGAATATATGCAGAAGAGGTAAGAACCCAAGGCTCAGTTACAAGCGGGGAAGAAGGCGGTAAGTCCAGAGCTCCTGCGGCCCTCGGGCTTTTTTGTTTTTGCTGCCTTGACGGTGGGGGTGAGTGCCCAGCTCTGATTCGAACATACCAACAGATCGGAAATGTAGCGAAATTTGAGATTTTTGGATCTCGTGATCAAATTAGCCCATCCATCCGGACTCGAGGATTATGAGACTAACAGGTTAACCCAGGGAGCGGAGCCAAGCTGTAGTGCATCTTGGGTAATGAGGCGTGTGACGTCATAAAGTTCAAGTACGGTAATTCGCAGCTAGTTTACATTGTTTCTCCATCATTTCATTTGGCCTCCAGAGTGTCCTACATGTCCTACAATCATTAAATATAGTTGCACAAAAATATGCATCAAGGCATCTACGAACTTTATTTTAGCTCTCTGAAGGACAAAATTTGAAAGAACGTTGGTTAAAAGGCTTGTAAAAGAGCAGAAGAATTCAACCGGCAAATGCCCGCATGTATCAGAAGCATTTCCCAACATTTTTAATAATGATATAACCAACCTTGGCATGACGTGTGTTCTGTTTGCCGATGATGCAGTGTTCTACACTCACAGATGCAATTTTCTATCGGCCATAACTGATGCTCAAAAATTTTTAAGTAAATTGTCAGAATGGTTAACTTAAAATAGATTGATTGCCCATGAGGATAAAACTAAGCTAATGTTATTCACTCCATGTTCTCGTCCTGATTTACCGACCATTCATTTCAATGATAAAGAATTGGAATGGGTGTCTCAGCTTCGATATCTTGGTTTGATTCTTGATGATAAACTGTGCTTGAAATCCCACATTGAAGAGTTTGGGCGTAAGCTCAGTAGAGTTAGTTCATGGTGCAATGTATGCGGTGTCTAATTATGTCAATCGTGATTCGTTGAAACAAATTTATTATTCATTAGCCTATTCTTTGTTAATTCAAAATATTATCGTATGTGGTGCAGCCCCTCATTATTACATTAGCAAACTAGAAGTTGTACAAAATAAAATGCTAAGGCGAATACTTTGTGTTAAACGAGACGGTAATAGCATACCGTTATTGAGTCGTAACGATATGTACCGCAAGTTACAAATGTTGCAATTTCAAGATGTGTATAACTATTCGTTGCTTGCATTTTTCCTTTCACTCATCCATAACATCCTCTTATCTTTGAACAATATTACGGCTCACTCATTACCCAACAAAACTATGAGATCAGACGCTCCATTCTCAATTTTCCAAATGTGCGTGTTGACCTAGAAAAACGGTCAACTATTTTTGAAGCAGCGTCTCTTGTTAATAGAATACCAACGCACTTATTAGACCCGTTATCTAATAACTCCTTTAAAAAACGGTATAAAGATCATGTCATGCAACTGTACTAGTATAACCATTAGCTAGCTGTTGCCCAAAAAGTTTCACAACTTTTCTATGGGTTATGCAGACGTATTACTGTATGTGTATTGTGTAATCTGAAAGTCTTCAGAATTGTAATGTAGGTATATCTGTGAGTAATAAACCTATCAGACACTTCTGAGCCAAGTTTATCGTCTTTAAAATGCAATAAATCAAGTGAGTTTTATCGAGAGTAATATGATATTCTAAAGACGGATGCATGTATATGAGTGAATACCGCAATGTTTTCGATTTATTTTAGTTGCCTACCATTGATCTGCTATCCTCTATAATTTCAAACCGCTGCAACCAAAATTGGCTCAATGCGAGCCATTGAACGCCGAGATAGAAGAAGTGTTAAACAATATTTGTAAAAAAAATACATTAGAGGACAAAAAAATTACTCTCCTTCCGGTGAAGTAATATTAAACCAAAAGTTCATATATAATACGCAGAAGCCATACAATTGCTCGGTGATTTTAGAAAAAAAACATCAGCTGCTATACGCTGCGCGCGTTACAGCAGTAGAACAGCTAGGATAAGTAGGGTGGTATCCGACCCGCGTTTGTTAACTTGCAGAAAAAAAACTACCTAACCGCATTCCACATACCTAAACTGACTTACGGAATAATGATGTTGAAACTGGCGAACGTTAAATCCATAATTTTTCCAATGATGCTGTAGTTTTTACGATTAGGAGAGGCGGATAAGTTAACGACGCGTACGCGACGGCACAGCTTAGGCAAACATTTTACCGGCACTCTCCGACAGGGTGCATGCCTCTTACGGAAGAACAACATAAATAATAAAATTTTATCCTTCAGAGAGCTAAAATAGTTCGTGGATGCTTTCATGCATATTTTGGTGCAACTAAATGATTGTAGGACACTCTGGAGGCCATAGGAAACGATGGAGAAACAATGTAAACTAGCTGCGAATTACCGTACTTGAACTTTATGACGTCACACGCCTCATTACCTATGATGCACTACAGCTTGGCTCCGCCCCCTGGGTTAACCTGTTAGTTTCATAAGCCTTGATCCGGACTAATGACAAGAATACGGCAGGTACTGAGAGTAACTGCGCTATGAAGCAGCTGACTATAGAAATTTACTTTTGTTTTATGAACCGCACTGTGACGACGAGTGCGTAATACTAGACTGCCCGAATACCTACCGATATAGAATAACTTAACCCCATTTTAACCAACCAGTGCTAGCTCGTTACATTACATTTTTCCCGTAAAACACTGTAGGAAAAAGAACCGATGCAACAGAATAATACAGCCTGTTTTACAAAGGACCGACTAAGACACCAGTTTCGCTTCGAAATAGCATTGTCTTCATGAAGTGCACCGGGCGGTGTAGGGTAAAGACAGGATGCAAAGAATGAAACGGGAGGGCTCAATGGGACTAAAATAAAACTTAGCCGTGACTGCACGTAGCAAATTTACATCACATCGACAAGTCGAAGTATTTGAGTGTGGGATCTAAGGCCTTCGTATGTTGTTTTCTTGATCACATGACCGTATTTTTTCGATTTATTTCATGCAATCTCCCGCTCATGACTGGCCAGCTACTTGATCGGCAAAATACTGTAAAATGTTGTCGCCAAGTACAGAAAGTTTGAACAACAGGCAAACTGTTACTGTGGTTTCTCTCGCGTACAGAATTGGCTATAATGGTGCTTTTATTTGTTGGTAAGGAATGCATACATTCTGTGAAGAGCACTGTGAATTGAATATGAAGTGTAAATAAGGCTTCAATCAAGAAGAAGAAAATAAATCAAGTCGCCGAAAGGGAACAAATTCTGCGCTAGTGCTGTGAAAGTCTGCACCAGCATGCACTGCAATTTTCTATAGATAGTTGCTAAACTAGTACATATTATCTTCATTTAATAGTACGCTAAAGATAAATTTCGCAATTTAAGACGATTTTTCTGGTCAAATTAGTTAAAATACTTTTAGGCTGCTCAGCCATAGATTCGTCGATGATGACGTCACTTGTGGGTGCTAATTTCTCGTGAGTCCTCCCGTTACGCTCGTTGCTTCCTGGGTCAAGGTGTCACACGCTGTCGGGAACATAACTAACATGTTCTCAAGTTAAAGCGTCTCTTTTCGTAACAGCACTTCTACTGTAGATGTTAAATATAATTAAGTTATGGCTGCTCAGAATACTCTGCACCTTACCTGAGGTAGCAAGTGTCTTTGGCAGGTGTAACAGTCAGGGTGCACTGGCCTGGCAGATCGTCGTCCGTGTCAGGATAGGAAGGGTTCTGCCACTGACTGACTCGGCCTTTGGTGAAGCTGTTGCAGCCCTTTGAAACTGCAATAACATATTACATTATACGATGCACTACCATAAGTCCTCCTCCTCCTCCTGTTACACGATTATCATTGTTGTACTCGAGCACCCGGCTTTTTTAACGAGTGAAGAAGTTGTATCGGTAGCCTTTAATTGTCCATGGCCTGGATTTATAATTACTTTGTAAAGTTCAGGGAACGTAGACTGTTCAGTTCCCTGAAGATGTACCGATGACGGGACTCATATTTTGTCACTTCGTTATCTTGATCGTAACAGAATAAACAACAAAATTTCCCCAACTCAGCAGCACACTTTCCATACTTTTAAGTTTACGATGTTTTTGCGAATCCATTGCCAAGCTAGAGGCCCATATTTTGTTGTGGCTGTAGATAATTTTTTTAAATGGTACAAAGAAGCAATGCATGGGAACAATAAAAAGGGCAAGACGAGTACAAGCGGTAAAGAGAAATCAGCAGTAGGAGTACAAAAAGGTCTTTCTAGACTATGTCTAGGGAATCCTCGGTACAAGGACAGCAACAAATACATAAACTAAGTGGGTACCCTTTACACGGATGCTCTATGGCTTTCCAATTTCTAATACCTCATCTTTCTGTTGTGATTGTACAAGTTTTCTTATCAGGATATGGATACTAGTTTAACCGCCGTACAAAATACCGGCGAAAACATTGCACCGACAAGCACTTTATTGTTGACGTGATTCTACGGTATACAGTGGAAACCATCGCATCGATACCCTTTAAACGCACTAATAGTAAAGTTGATTTGACCATAAATTAGAAATAAGGTTTGTGCGGCAGATAATGCACCTGCCTGATCAAATAGAGTAGTATACGGCTGCAATCGATCACAGAATCTATGAGCCACAGTGCCATAGACGGAGGCCCCTATGACAATTGCACCCCTGACCACAAAGTCGGCAACCCGCTCCTCCAGTTGACTATCATTGACAGAAATGCTGATGCTGCTTTGTCGAGCACTGTGACTTTCATCCCTGTCTTGGAAATACAACGTTTCGTTGACAATTGCATAAAAGTGGGAAGAATAGCTCGTGCAACGAAATCATCTGTCGGAAGTAACTACGAATCAAGAAGCATGAGAGTGCCAATGGAAGCTTCAGATGCCTTCAGTGCTGAGATTTAAACTTCGGTAATGCAAGAAGTGCATTCAAACATAAGGTCGCCCTATACTTTGCCGTAGATTCGATGTATGGAGAAGCTAACACTCGTACAAATCAGACTAAGCCTGCGATTTCTTCATTGTTGGAATTTCAACTGTCCCTGCTCAAGATAAGTTTGCCATCTTCTGCAACTCGGCCTATTTTCGGCCTATCACTTTCAATGGAGCTTGAGAGGACGACCAGAGCCTCCAACCTGGGCTAAATTCCGCCTATCTGTTTTGTTAAAGCGTGACAGAAAATGTATAAACAGATAAATACACATCGGTCTTTATTATATTGTAGATACCTAACAAGTCAGGCAAACTTCATGAAACTCTGTCCATAACTTTTTGAGTTATGGTACTAAGAAAAATACGCAAACAGATGCATGGATTCTCACCAAAAGTTAATCATCTGTTACTGTTACCATGCCGAACAATCCCTGTAAATTTTGTAAGAATGCATTCATAACTTTTTGAGTACGGAATCTTGGTGACAGCGAAACAGAAAAACAAGCAGACAGCCAAACAAACAGGACAAAAATATATCCTCCCTGGCGGAGGTAATTAACTACGTAACGTAGACCTCCCTGGGGGTCTACGAGGATCTATAGACTCCTTATAGGGAACCACTGTTCTAAACTATTTCCAATGCTGGTTAGGTCAGTGGCCTCACAGAAGACTATACTTGCCAAAAACACTGATGCTGTAATCCCAAGCATTGCAAGATGCTGCAACCCGTTGCTGGGAAACGGGTTTTGGACCTCGAGGCAACAAGCGCCTCTCTGCCAATGCCATCATGGAATTCGGATGCCGTGTAGGGAATTAGCATCATGAACGCATTGCCACAGCAGATACGACTGAGTTTATGACATTCTAAACATTCAGTAGTGGCCCTATTTCGACGATTTTTTTTTGTCACTACACAATAACAGTTCATTAGTTGCTTGGTCTCAGAGTATAATAATACCAATGGATACGGCAGATGACTATAAAAGCGAAATTAGAGGATCGGGAATGCGCTGTAACGTAAGCGGTGGTAGGCGATTCAACACTACGCACTGCACTGCTGGTAATTCTGCATAAGCAGTTAATTTTTCATGAAGCTGTAGGGGTTCTAATATTAGCAATACTCCACATCCAGTACAATGTTCCTCATCTTGCCCGTAATAAGCGTTTACATAATAGAGAGGTACGAAGAATGGCAAACAAAGCCGTTCGACGAGTGCGATTTCACTACGCTGGTATTGGCCAGTTATTTGCAAATCGAATAAAGTATCAGGTGCCCTCGTATGGATTAGCATACTCTACTGCAACTGCCATGAAAAAGAAATGCTCATGACAGCATTGTAAGCTGACCTCTAAAGCCCCGTCTAAAGGTGTAATTATTGACACCAGAGTGTAAAACTGAACTGTTACCTCCTCATTAATGACAGCGTCAACATTTCCACGACTTTCTCTCCATCTCCCACTGAGTCAATCGTATTATCTACCATATAACTTTCATATAATTATGAGGTACAGTGACTTGAAAGTTCGAGTAAGCGCTCGTCCGGAGTCGTGCTTTTATATCCTGGATAGCACCAGCGACATCATGACCTGATGATGAATACAGTCTTTAAAACAAATAACTAAAGGGCGTTTCATTAAGACGAACCGAAGTTACTTAGCAGTAAAGAAAACAGTGTTATTGGTGAAATTTTACTGATTTCTGTATTGGATCATATTATGTGATTTGTGGCAATTATATGAGAAAGATAATATCGCCCAAATGTCCGCCAAGGATTCGGCGGCACACCTCCACTCGATGGTCAAAAGTTGGTTATAGTCTGAATTGAATGCTATGGATGTTGAAGAGTTGTGCATCCAAGAGGACGGCGCCACATGCCACACAGCCCATGCAAAAATGGCTTTACTGAAAGAGCAGTTCCTGGGTCGCATCATCTCGCGAAACAGCGATGCCAATTGGCCACCACGATCGTGCGACTTGACGCCTTTAGATTTCTTCCTTTAGGGTCATCTCAAAAGTAAGGTCTATGCCAAGAAGCCAACAACAGGATGAAACAATAAGGCATATTGGTGAAATTGAGGACCAACTATGTAGAAACATCATTTAAGCCTTTAACCATCGAGTGTAGGTGTGCTGCCGACGCCTTGGCGGACATTTGGGTGATTATCTTCGTCACACAATTGCCATGAATCACATAGTATCATCCAATAAAGAAACCTGTAAATTTTCACAAATAACAAAACGGAGTCTCATCACTCACTCTGACAGCAGACGAGCAGAGTCGAAGGGCACGTGTAGGAAAGCGTTATTCTGCCACCAGCTGCCAGGCAGTGTAGGGGTGCCCTGCAGTCTCCAGCTGCTCCACCATCTGTTGCTTCTCCGCACGCATTGCCGGCCAGGCCTGACAAGTCCCATCAGATGGTTACAATGCAAATCGCTCGTACAGTCATTACAGGGTCAAAACAAGGGAGATGGGCTCTGGCCAGTCCCGCTAGTAAAAAGGCGGGAGCGCCGCAGGGAATTAGGATCTACCGCCTTTTTATTCTAGTGCCAGGGAGCCAGAAGTGCTCACCTCTGCTAAAGAGATAGAATGAGAGAAAAGGGAAATTGGAAGATGTAGGCAACAATACGGTATAAACAGTTCCATCAGGTGAACACCGCACGCCCGAAAGTAAGTCTAAGGGAAGTAGTACCTACACTATAAAGCATATGAAATCCATATTACGAACGATCAGTAGGTAAATACTAATACACGTGCTCGAATCTCAACATCGATGAAGTATAAGAATTTGAGGACTGTCGTTTTGGCAGAATGACCCTAACAGTTACTGTTTCTAAAAATGTCGCTCGAAAGATACGTTAGAAAGCT